>JAQQSW010022614.1:0-10426 GCA_028646575.1 Pseudocheirus occidentalis
AGAATAGCTTAGCAGAGACTTACTCTGTAAGTCTACCCCATATCTTTCAATAAACTTTATTTTTCCCTTGGCTGAGAAGACTTGAGTGGAATTCTTTCCGCAGGACCTGGCATGTTGATATTTTGGGGTCTCAGGCAGCCCTAACCCTCTTTGGGCACCCTCTTCACTAGGACAGCACCCGGTAGATAATTTTTGTTGCTATTGTTGCTTGATTGGCTAAATTTATAGATCTAGAAGGGAAGCAGTTATTTAGATGAAACCACCTTTCCGTCAAGCAGCATAAGGTTCCTCCCTAACTATAGAAGGGGGGCAAAGGGACCTCATCTCCATAGGATTCGAGATTTAGAACTGGAAGGGTACTCAGTCATTATCTAGAACAATGCCCTCAATTTGGAGAGCAGGAAACTGAAGGCAAAGTAGTGATTGGGATGGAAGGGGGGACACATTGCCCAAGAAGGAGATCAGAGAGCCAGGCTTCAAACTGCAGTCTAGTGACCCAGCCCAACACTTCCACTGTACTATGTGGACTAATCTCTCCTAGAGAAAAGACTAAGAAACATATTTTGAAACCTTTTATTTATAAGTCTCCCAGCATAAATATTTATAGCTGTTAAATAGATAAGAAATGTGAAAGTTTCTTGTTGTTGTTTTTTAATGCTTCCAAATTGCATAGTCCAGCTTTCTGATATTTCTTTTTAATGTGCTACTGTGGACGACCCATGTTCCAAGACAAAACCTCCAAATTTTCTTTTTAAAGAAAAAAATGACCTATTTCAACTATTGCCTCTTTCTCCTCTGAGTTGTGTGGAGTGTATTTGTATGATGAAAGTATATGGAGTGGGAAGCCAGGGCTCTGAGAGTTCAAATGAATATTTAATTTCTCAAAGAAAGCTGGCTGCTCTTTAGAATTGCTGAGATAACATGCTAGAAGGTCCCCCAATGCTGTTTGTCTGGGTTTTCCCAACACTACGTTCTTACCACAGTAAAACACAATCTATTAATAATTAACACTTCTTACTTTCCCATACCTGGAGGAATACTGCCCTGGAATTCTTTGTCAGAAGCAATAACTGTCTGAAGATCAGAGGCCAAGAACAGACTAGCCGCAGGGCTCGAGGATTCTCTAATTCTGCTTCAGTGCCTAAGGTGCTGGACCCCAGTCACATTGAGGGAACAAAACAACAAACCATCAATTGGTTTGAGGTCTTGGGGAAATGCATTTGTTTAGGCCAAAGTAGACATCTTTATAATTCAAACAGAATTATTCTGGCGCTATGGGCATTTTCTTTTGGGTGTTTTCCAGATAATTAACAGACAAGCATTTATTAATTTGTAGGATCATAGGCTCCTAGATGTAGAAATGGAAGGAACCTCAGAGGCCAGCATTTTACAGACGAGGAAACTGAGACTCAGGGAGAGGAAGGAACTTGCCCGAGGTCACATATAGGATCCAAGACCTAGGGCTGGAAGGGACTTCTGAGGTCATTGAGTCCAATCCATAACCATTGTTCTTTAGAGAGTACCACATCACCTCTTGTTCAAGGTCCTCTTTTTAAAAATAAGGTGATCCTTATTTTAAAAAAAGACCTGAGTGCCTATGTGCCAGGATTGAGTTTGGGAATGACTATTCAGAGTCACCTTATTTTTCAAAAGGAGACTTTATGTGACTCAGTTTCTTTCCCTGTAAAATAAAGGGGTTGTACAAAGACCTCTGGGGTCCCTACCAGCTCCAGATCTCAATCCTAGGCATGACCTTGAGTCACTATATAAAGAGCAATGGGATGGAGTCGGAGGACAGAGGTTACCTATTAGCTACGTGATCTTGAACAAGTCACTTCCCTTCCCTGGGACTCAGTTTCTTAACCTGTAAAACGAAGTAATGAACTAGATGACCACTGAAGCTCTAGATCTGTGTCCTAAAATTCTAAATTGAGTATACTTTGTACTAAACCTGTTACATTTGGATTTCATCCCAAGTATTCACCAATAGTCTCCTGCCCTGTTCTGCTACCACCCCTTCCCCTGGAGGTAAGGACCTGGGTTTGAATTCTACCTCTGATGGTTACCACTAGTGTGACCTTAGGAAAGCCACTTAACCACCTCTACTCTCAGTTTTCTTTTCCATTAAATTCAGGATTGGACTAGATGGTCTCTAGGTCCCTTTCAGCTCTTAATCCTGGATCCCATAACCCCCCACCATTCTACAATAAAGTCTGAGGGGATGGGAGAAGTTGGTCAAAACTGACAGTAATACAATTTGTTTTGCCTATGTCCTAGACCTGGACAATCTGGTTATGAGTTGAGTCAGCGGGCATCCATGAATCACTAACCTATTTTGCACTGGATGAGGCATTGTGGGTAGTGAAGAAGACAACACTATTCCTGCCCTTGAGGAGATTAAAATTTTGTTAGGGAGGAGAGGCAGTTTTAGAAAGCAATAAAAAGACATGATGAAGTAGTGAATTATGTAGCTCAGGCTAAGGACCATGGAGTTCAGGGAAGAGAGAGCCCTCCATTGGTTAAAGGAGTTAGTAAAGGCTTCTAGAAAAAAGGGTATTTCAAGCTGGGTCTTAAAAGGTGAATAGATCTTAGATAAGAAGAAAGGAGAAGACTTCCAGGCAAGGGAAATTACTTGAGAAAAGGCTCAGGGTGGAAATAAGCATGATATGTGTAGAGGTCAGAGAATCTAAAGAGAGGCTTGGAGCACAGTCTGTGTTGGGGGGCTGCAAGAGCCCCCTCTGAAAAATGTAAGAGGAGGTCAGATTGTGGAGAAACTTGAATGCCAAGTGTGAAATCATTTATTCATTCAACCAACAAACATTTGTTCAGCTCTTACTGCGTTCATAGCACTTTGCTAGACAGTGGAAGACATACAAAATTTAGATAAACCTCAGTCCCTGTGTTCCTGAAACAACCAGTCTACCCAGTCACTAAGACACTGTGACAGATACATATTCGTAGTTTCCCTTGACAGTTTCTCTGCTGAAGGTCTCAGGGGCAGTTCATGTCCCTGTTTCTAAGTAGGTGAAAAAATGACCTCTTTTTACTATTTCAGGTAACAATTTGATTCACCTTTGCTGGAGATAACTATGCAAAAAAAGGTTCTTTCACTTGCTAAGTGATTACTGAAAGATCATGATGTCAATGAAGAGGCATCAATATCAAGTCCATGGGCCATCAGTGAAGCACATTTAGATGTGACGTTTTTCTTCACCTACGATATGGAATACACATGCCAGGAAATTTGTGGAAAAAAATCATCTAGCTATTGGTCCACTGGAGATATATATATGCCTCAATGAGCTCAGAAATGCATTCTCCCTCCCTTGCTCTTATTAGATAAGGGTTCTGTAGTACTCTCACTAATTCAGTGAGGTACTACAGAAAACAGTCATTGGTTCAAATTCAGTGATGTGCAGAAAATGTGTGTATGGCAGGCACATAGAGTGGCAGGGGTGATCTTTTTCCCTAGTAAGTACCTTTGACCTGTCCAACTGGAAACTGAGTGGCCTGGTAGAGTTTCCCCAGAATCAGTGGAATCAGAGCTACTAGGGGCAGCTGACACCCAGAAAAGTGGGAGAGCATGGATGGAAAGAGGCAATTTCCTAGCAAATGTAGGGGAAACCCCAGTGATATTGGGAAAGATTAAAGATTGTAATAACTGCAAAATCTAGAATATAGGAATATTCCTACTATGGAATAGTAGGTCTTTGTATTACCCCTTTATTTTACTGGGAAAGAAACTGAGTCACATAAAGTTCCCTTTTGAAAAATAAGGTGACTCTGAATAGTCATTCCCAACCTCAAGCCTACCACATAGAGTAGCAGGGATTACCTTTTTCTCTAGTAAGTACCTTTGACCTGTCCAACTGGAAGCTGAGTGGCATGGTAGAGAGAACACTGGACCTAGAATTAGGAAGGCCCAAATTCAAGCCTCAGAAACTTAGGAGCAGTGTGACTCTGGGCAAGTTACATAACCTCTATCTACCTTTTCATCTGTAATATGGGGATAATAAAACACCCAACTCCCAGGGTGGTTGAAAGAATAACAGTGAATAATATATAAAGTACTTTTGCAAAATTTAAAGCATGATGTAAATATCAGAGAGTAATAGGAGTAGAAGAGGAGAAAGAAGAATAGGGGAAGAGGAGGAAGAGGGAGAAGAAAAGCAGTTGTAATGAGGTCACATTTCTACTACCTGAGATTACAAAATCTTTTTCCCCACTAGTAACCAGAGAGGTGGGTAGTATGAATAGTATTATTACTGTTTTACAGAGAGGGAAACTGAGGTTCCAAATGCTGAAATGACTGATCTTCATTGAATTAGCAAGTGCCAGAAATGTGATTCTAGCACAAAGCGTCTGACTCCAACATTTTGCCCACAACACCAAACTCCCTCCCAATGTAGCATTATAGTGATTCACCTTTCACCTAATTTTCCTCATTTCCTAAGGCAATTTAAAAGAAGTTATTTCAAGATATTAAAAACTGCTGATTCCCCCTCCCCATTCAAGTACTGACAAGCTTGGTTGTTTTTTGTTGTTGTTGTTTTGTAAAAACAACCCTTTCTCTTAGGTTGTCCATAGGAAAACATTGATTTTTCCAAGACATTTTTTTTCCTGAGGCAGGCATCAGAAGTATTATTAACCTTAAGGTTATTTGAGATGAAAAATAACCATCATCCTTAATTTAGTGAAAAAATAAAGACAGAGATCTCTTAGGATAAGAACAGGAGTTTATTCTCTTCCCAGGGAGAAGAGGGCGGTCTTCCCCATGACTCATCATGGAGAAGAGGCATGTTACAAAAGACAGTGCAAGAATTTATACCCTAATTCCATCAAACCTCCTTCCTGACTGTCTCCTCTTGTTGGTTGAGAGGCAGACTTCACCAAATTCTTCCCCAAATGGGACAGCAAGAAAAGGAGGGGGAGGGTTCCAAAGCAAGGGAGGAAGAGTGAGCCTGGGCTGTCCCTGAATCCCACTGGCTGGGAGGAGAGGCCCACCTAGGCAGGAAAAGCAGATAAAGAAATGAAAGTGACTGACAGCAGCAATGGAGGAGGAAAAGGGAAAGACAATCTCAAACTGCTTGAGAAGTTTTCACTCATTCCATACAAGGTGAAGAACCAGCTCAGAGAAGGTAAATGACTTATCCAAGGTCACATGTCTAGTAAGCATCAATACCAGGACTCAAACCCCAGTTTCCAGACTCTGTGGTCCAATATTTTTCTCCCCAGTTTGCACCAGTGAGTTGATGTGTATTTGCATATTTATTTGCAAAGAGTTTGTGAGTTCTTAACAAGTCATTGAAGAGCCTCTTCAGCTTCTTAGTTCTATTAGCTCACATTTCTAAATTTTCCTCTGAGATAATTATTAATCCATCAACAAGAGTTCACCAACACCTACTCTGTGCTAGACATTGCACTAGGTACTGGGGATACAAATATAATTAATGAAGTAATCCCTATTCACAAGGGAAGACAACAAAGATAGATACAGATATAGATAGACACACAGAAGCATTACGAAGACAGGAAGATAAGCCATTTTTTTCTGATCCTCACAACTTCTCAAACCTCTCCAAAATAGGAGTTATGTACGAGAGAGAAAGTTGTTTCCAAAGTCTAAGACGGCAAGATTCTTAATGAGGTAGAAATCCAATGAACGAACAGCAGAGGTTAATCCATAACTTCTAATGTAATCATTCAACACGCCTCCCACACCAACTATCATACTCTGACAGGCCCTAATATGCCAACCCATGGGCTTACAAAAAATATCCATATCCTCAACTGTGTATTTCCTACAACATGTCACAGAAAATCAAACAGCAGAAACCTTCTCTGGCTAAGACTGTAGAGTGGCACAACTCTGTGCTATAGCAATACCCAGCTAGCAAACTAAAAAAGCAACTGAAAACTGGGGCAACATGCCAGCATGGATCATCCTCCACTAGGCCTGAGGGAAAGGACACTGGCATCCAGATGGAATCAGGTTTGTTTCCCCAGAATCAGTGGAATCAGAGCTAGTAGGGGCAACTGACACGCAGAAAAGTGGGAGAGCGTGGATGGAAAGAGGCAATTTCCTAGCAAATGTAGGGGAAAACCCAGTGATATTGGGAAAGATTAAAGGTTGTAATAACTGCAAAATCTAGAATATAGGAATATTCCTACTATGGAAAAATATTTATTTTTGGTCTATACTCTGTAATAATTTATATTTCTAAGAGTGAGGCACAACAGCAAAAGGAGAACAAGGGTATGTATCTACAATGCAATAATATAGAAACTGTTAAGAAGAGAGAGCTCAAAATAGGTACTTTTGAAAGCTTTAATTCCATGAAGAATATAAAGATCAAGGAACGAATAAATAAATATAAGAGTCATGATTCAAAGAATAAAAGTCTAGACAGAAATAGAACATAAATAATGAAGAGAATAAGGGAAATAAATCCTTTTTTTTTTAAAAAATGGCTCAGAAAATTAAATTTTAAAAAACCCAACAAAACAAATTGAAGAAGAGAGGAAGGAGATTTTTTTTAATTGATTAGTTAACCAAGTAAAAAAAAGAATGATTTAGATACCTAAATAAAAGGAAGAAAAAATGGAACTAATAAGCAAAACTTGGGAAAGGGGCAACAAATTATAGGGGCTTGAAAGTGAGGGGAAGGGAGCCACTGGGAATATGGTTGCCTTGGTGTTGTTGCTTGTCCTTCCTTCTCTAAGAGGACCATGGCATCAGGAAAAAGATGTTATGATTTGCAAGTGAATTGGACTTCAGCAAGACAGGGATGTGCAAAGTCTCCAGCCTCACTCTCTCCTCTATAGTCATCTGTGTTTAGTGGCAACATACAGATCAGGATGACTGGAGATGGCCCAGGATGTAGTGGGAGACCTTGGCCATTTTAAGCTAAGGTCTTTATCAGGTCTCAGTTTGTCTGAGGTAGCCCCCATTCAGTGATTAAGGTGAAGTTAAAAAAATGAGGCAAAGAATGACCTCTTTTATCTAGTCAATCTGGAAAGGGAAGACCCTCAGGATTTCTGGAAAATCAGAAACAATTGCTATTTATACTCACTCTGAGACATCAGAATCCAAATGATGAACAAGAGAGGCTGGGGCTGGGACCTATTGATTGGCCAATAATTGTGGCCTTGAAATATAAAAATAAACTAAAAAATGGAAAAGTCCAAGTACGGTCTTTACAGAGGAAGAAGAAAAAAAAATCTAATTTCAATGGGAAAATATTGGAGAAAAATAGAGGAAAATGTAGAACTAGTTTCATAAGTTTAAATATGAATGGATTAAACAATTCAATAAATGAAAAGGAATGATACACTGAATAACAAAATCAAAACCCACAATCTGTTGCTTATAAGAAACATACCTAAAGATAAAAAATACATAAAATGAAAATGGAAGATTAGAAAAAATCCTTTATATATCAGGAGAAATCTTCAAAAGGCAGCATTACAATCATGCTATCAGACAAAGCAAAAACAAAGTCATAACAGAAGTAAAAGGATGTAAAATGAAAATAAATACAAAATAAGCCCACAGATGTTAACTGTAAGATAGTTTTGGAGGGAGGGCACTAATATTTAGGGAGAGCAGGGAAGGCTTCATATAAGAGCTGATGTTTGAATTGTATCCCTTTAAATTTCTGAGCCTCAGTGTTGTCTTTTACAAAATACTGTTACTAATGCCTGCGCGACCAATGTTAGATTATTTTTTCTTAAGTAAATGTCCTGTCAGTCTTTGAATATTATAGAAACTTGAGTTTTTGTCAACATTATTGTTTTTATTATATCTTTGGAACAAAAAAAACCAAATTTTGTATACAAGACTTATGTAATTGAGTCGAGAGGACAGCAAATGTGAATAGTTAGTATTTTCCACCAGGACAAAGCAAAACAAAAAAAAAGACATATAATTCTGGATTTTCTTTGCATAAAGCAACTCTTAGCTCTTTGAGTAAGCTATCATGATCAGACCTTGGCAAAAAGTGAGAAGGGGATACATGCTTCCTGTGGACATTCTCCTCTTGCAGTTTGTTATCCCATAATGTTCATGTATTGTAAGATCTTGAGCTAGAAGGCACCTGAGAGAACCCTTGGACAAATGTCCTGACTTATAAAAGGGCAACATGTAATAGGGGATAGCATTCTAGACCTGGAGTTAGACTCATCTCTACATTAGCTGTATGACCTTGGGCAAATCACTTAACCCTATCTGAGCCCCAGGGTCTTCACCTGCAGTACCTGTCTTTTACGGTGTGAGGTTCAAATTAGAAAGTGAAGAGAAAGAAAGTCCTTTGCAAACTTTAAGGTACTACATAAGTGATAGTAATTATTATCCCTCAGGCCCCAAAAGATTAACTGATTTGACCAAAGTCACCCAAGGACTAAAGAGTAGAGCCTTCACATGAAGACAAGGGTTTTTTTTTTATTTTTGGGTTGTTGTTGTTTTGTTCCAAATTCAGTCCCATTCGATTATGAAGTTTTCTGCCTTATGTGGAGCCATCTCTCTATAGCAGCCTCAGTGAAGGATAATAATGAGAAAAAGAAGGAGAAGGAGGAAAAAGAAGATGAGGAGGAGGAGGAGGAGGAGGAGGAGGAGAAGGAGTAAGAGGAGAAACAGAAGCAGAAGAAGAAGCAGAAGCAGAAGAAGCAGAAGAAGAAGCAGAAGAAGGAGGAGATGGAAAAGAAGAAGAAGAAGAAGAAGAAGAAGAAGAAGAAGAAGAAGAAGAAGAAGAAGAAGAAGACGGAGAAGAAGACGGAGAAGGAGTAGAAGAACTTTACTTAAGTTATCTCATTTGATCTTCACTTTATATTTGTGTCTTGAGTCTTTGATTTGTCCCTGGCTCATCAAAAAAATCTTTTTTTTCAAGTTTTTTCTCTTTGTTATAGAAGTGATAGACTTGAGTGAAGATGTTAACAGCTCAGTAATGACTTAAAGATTTATACATAAAATAAGTCAGTTGCTCTTTGGGCAGAAATAGTAATAATAATACCTCATATTTTTATAGAACTTTAAGTTTCATAAAGTACTTTGGGCTTACTAAATTACAGTTAGTTTCAACAAAGCACTGTCTCTGGCTATATGAGGTGTTACTGTCTTAGAAGATGCACCAAGCATCTACAATTCTCCAAAACAATGATAACCAGACCATAGTTAGTCTTCACATCAATTTTCCATTTCAGTCTGGAGGCTCATGGTTTAAGACTTCATTAATGAAGGGAACCAGAAACGTTGGTAGCTTGGTAAGAGTTGACATCTAAATTAAAAGATGATAGGGAGCAAATGGTGGAATATTGGGAAACATCTTCAGAAAGACACTTTGGTAGAAAGCAAATCATTGTCCATGACAGTCAACAGAACTATTCATTCAGAACAGACTGGATAAATGATAGCATTCATAATTCATAAGAGAAAAGTGTGTCTAAATTTGGATTGTTTTCCTAGCTCACTGTCAGATATATCTGATCTTTAGATTAAATTTTCTGGCATCGGTTTCCCATTAATATTAAATGCTCCAAACATTTTGGCAGTTGGCACTCTGAACCAACTCTGATGGGGGATTCCTTTAGCTCTTTATTAGGTGCCAATTCTTGCTTAACTTTCAGATGAAGAAGCCACTTAAACAAATAACATTACTGGACTCCAGTTTCAAAATTGTTAGTATTGCAATTAGCTTTAGTATGAAAGAGCTCACATACTGACAAGAAACCCACACAAATTCCATATTATTAAGTCTCACAACTTTTGCATTTATCTACCCATCAATAGTAGTTATTTGTATCCCACCTATATCAATGAATTTCCTTTATATATTACATGAATATCTTGCTTGACTATTTTGTTAACAAGGTGTTGTTTTGCAAATCCACAGAAGTTGTTGGGCTTGTGTAAAGCCAATCAACAGTAGATTCCTGAGAGAGTGCTACTGTGAACAGCTTTTAAGATTTGGATTACACAGTATTAGTGAACACTCTGTTTATTCCATTACAAAATCAAGATTCAGTACAATATTCACAGTATCAACAATTCACAATATTATATACAATCTTCAGAACAAGGAAAGTACAGAAAGTAACAAGGAACAAGAGAGGAATCACTTGGTTTCCCTAAGGGGGGAACCAGCTTCACTTCACATTTAGATTCAATCAAATCAATTAACAAAAGGAAGGACCAAGTTTCCCTAAGAGGGAGTTGATTCAATCAACAATTCACAATATACTTATCTTCCACTCATGGGGCAACCATTAACTTTAGTCTCCAAATAAAGTTCTTAGGCAACCACACAAACCTTCAACCCCTTGATATCCAACAAACCTCAGTTTAGTCCAAGGGGAGGCCTTTTCTTCATTTTGACTCTGGGTAGTCTCTCTGATTCCCTGGATCCTCTTCCCTGGTCCCAGCTCCCTCCTG
>JAQQSW010022615.1:0-10426 GCA_028646575.1 Pseudocheirus occidentalis
AGGGTCTGCAGGCCAAGGGCTTTGAAGCAGCCCAGTGGGGGCAGCCGCCAGTTACAGCAGGACCTGCCCTTCCCCCACTGCTTCCTTGCCCTGGGGGCAGATTGACCGAACTGCTTTTCTTCCCCCAAATTAAGTTTCAAAGTTTCACTTTCACTGACCTTCTGTAATTCTAGCTTGCTAGATGTGAAGATTCTTCCAGGTGCAATAGATCTCTGAAGTAGACTCAGCCACGGCTTGGGAGGCTTGGCTCCTCCTGACCAACCTGGGGCCTGGCTGCCAGTTTTGGTTTTCAGGCTGGGCTGGTCTTGGCTCCTGGCCTGCCGGTGCCTGCCGGCCTGTGGGATGAGCCCCTCCTGCCGGGCTAACTTTTTCTAATCCTTGTTTTTCATGCCTTACTAGATGTGGAGTAGCTGGAGGTGAGGTAGATCTTCCCTCTTACAGACTGGCTGTGGCTGCAGCTCGGCTCCTCCTGGAAGCCCTGGGGCCTGGCCTGGCCAAGTTTCCATTTCAGGCTGGGCTGGCCTCAGCTCCCGTCCTGCTCTGATGAGCCCCTGCTGCTGAGCTGCCTTCAGTGAGAGATGTGTTTTCTGTATTTTTGTGAGTTTGAGAGTCCTAGATTTTGTTTAGGGTCATATTTTATGGGTATTTTGGGTGGCTGGGTGGGAGCTGTGGATCCTTGCTGCTTCTACGCCACCATCTTGGCTCTGCCCCCTCACTATAAGGACTTAATGGTTTTTTCACTTCATTAATTCTTTGCTTGTTTCTTTGATTCTTTTACTTTCAAGCTGGTCAATTCATAATATATTTTTTAAAAGGTTACACACTTCACACCCCCTTTGCTCTCTTTTTGTATAATTGCCCTTAATGGTAAGTGGATAGAAACAAACAAAAAAAACATCTATTCAAAGAGGTGAGAGCTAACACTGGCAGGATTTTACTTATAAATGAGTGCCAGTCTCTGCATACATACTGTGCCCAAAAGCAAGATCTGGCTGTTTGGTTGTCCTTGATTTGGGATCTTTTAAATCTTCTTCCAGGATAATCAAATATAAGAGACTGATGAGAGGGCCTGATTTCTACACAACTACAGGAAACTACCCTAGTTCATTCTGACTATTGAGGGATAAAAACTAGCCTTTGAACCCAGGAAATTAGATGAGTTCAAAAGTGGAATAGAGGTTGGTTTCTTCTTGTTGGACATCTTCAATAAAAGATTGGGTTGGGGCATCTAGGTGGTGCAGTGAATAGAGCACCGGCTCTGGAATCAGGAGGACCTGAGTTCAAATCCGACCTCAGACACTTAACACTTACTAGCCATGTGACCTTGGGCAAGTCATTTAATCCTAATTGTCCTGCCTTCCCCCTCTAAAAAGAAAAAGAAAAAGAAAAAAAAATAAAAGGCTGGGTGACTGACCACTTGATAGGGATGCTGCTGAAGACCATGATCTGCATAGTTGAGGGAGCACTTATATCAAATGGATCATTGATCCATTTGAGCATGTCAATATGGCTATTAGACAGCTATGGGTTTAACAGATAGTGTTAGACTTGAAGTCTAGAAGACCCTAGTTCAAGTCTTGTTCCCAACACTTAATATTTGAGAGACCCTGAACAAATCACTTAACCTCAGACAATGACCTAGGATTTATCTACTAGATTGTAGACTACTTGCAATCTGTACCAGTAAGTAGTAGGAGTGCCATACATTAACAAAGTCACAAACATTAGTGTATGGACACTTTATTTCAAGAGATCCCTTATTATTAACTGGAATGTAGATCAAAATTGTCCTGATTCTCTTCCTGCTACTTGCAAGTGATAATTAAATTACTGATTTCATGACAAAGTTGAAAGGTTGCCTGAAGGTATGTGAGAGTCCATTTCCATTTATCTCAGAGGAAAGGCCAACTACAGTGACTAATTTATAATTTTACCCACAGTAGAGGGGAGGAGTCCTTCATTCAGTAAGCCATGAATTCAAGCAACTTCTTACAAGACAGGCAATTCCACATACAGAATATAGATTCGTCATCTGATTTCTAACATTCAGCTTTTTCAAACAACTCCTTAAATTGTTTGAAATCAGAAAAGAAATTATATGGTGAATTTCATAAATATAACAAGGAACCAAGTCATAGAGGAATTACAAAATAAACATGTATAACAATCCTTAGGGATCATATGGACCAACTCTATTTTTCGTAATTTAAAAAGTGTTTTATCCTTTTGCTATTTCATTCAAATTCATTCAATTTCTATAGAACTGCCCTCACCAGTGAATCTTTTATAACAATGGAAAACAGTTAAGCAAAACCAATGGCTATAATTACTATACTTCACAAAATATGACATTTTTAACAATCATACCTTACCTCATTACCAAAATAGTTATAAAATCATAATTAGAAGGGAACTTAAAGGTTCCCTTTATTCACAAATAGAAAGGAACTTGGGCTCATGTAGTACAATTCCTTCATTTTACATAGGGAGAAACTGAGGCCCAGATGAGTAACTTGCCTAAAGCTACACAGGTAGTAGGAACTTGGATTTAAACCCAGGTTTTCTGCCTCCAAATCTAGGGATGGCTCCAAATTTCACTATAGGAAATATTCTCTCATCTCTTCTCCATGACTAAGATTGGTCATTACAATTACTCAGCACTTGGTTTGCACTCAATGATCTTTCCACTTATGTTATTGCAATCATGTTCCTACCTTCTCATTTAACAGATTAGGAAAATGTGGCCTGTAAATTCCAGGAAAAAATTGAAAGGCTGAACTGGGAGAACCAGGAGTATGTCAAAGTTGAGGATCTGGCTTTGGAACGGTCACCAACCAGGCCAGAGGTCCACAGACTGTGAGATGACTGCAATAATGGTGTAAAAAAAAACAACTTCAAAAGAGCTCAGAACATTCATCAAATCTGTAACTTCAGAAAACTGATGATGAAACAAAGCACCCATCTCTCCGCAGGGAGTCAGTGGGTTAAAGGTGCAAGATGAGATCTATATTCTCAGCTGTGGCCAATGTGTTGACTTATTTTACTTGACTATACCTATAAGGCAAGACTCTGTGTGTGTGTGTGTGTGTGTGTGTGTGTGGTTAGTGCCAAAAATAACATCAATAAAATATTTTTTTAAATGCATAGAAGAAAAAAAAATTTTAAAACTGCAGAATGAGGCACAAATAGAGGATTTTGTTGTTATGGCAGTTCATTTATTCTAGTCATATACAGCTCTTCATGACCTCTATTGGGGTTTTCTTCATAGATATACCATTTCCTTCTCCAGCTCATTTGACAGATGAGGAAACAGAGGCAATCAGGGTTAAATTATTTGCCCAAGGTCAAACAGCCAGTAAAGTATCTGAGGCCAAATTTGAACTCATGTCTTCCTGACTTTAGGCCTGGTTCTCTATCTATTGCACCGACTTGCTGCATTTTCACTACCTCATTAAATTATGTATACATATATTTACATATGATATTTGTATGTATGAAGTTATATAGTATAATTTACAATTAGATAAATAGATAGACAGACTTGGGTTCAAATTTTGCCTTTGATAGTAGCTATATATTGAAGTCACTAACCTCTCGGGTCCTTAATTCTCTCTCTCTCTCTCTCTCTCTCTCTGTCTCTCTCTCTCTCTCTGTCTCTCTCTTGTCTCTCTCTCTCTCTCTCTCTCTCTCTCTGTCTCTGTCTCTGTCTCTCTGTCTCTGTCTCTCTCCTCCTCCTCCCTCCCCCTCCCTCTCTCATAGAATCTTTCTTGAACTTTTTTGTCTATTGTAATGTTTATATTAATGATCAAGTTCACAATAAGAAATAAAAATGATTCTGTATAGTTTCACCAGCTTGTATGGGGCCAATAGAAAATGTAAGAGGAAAATGAACAAGATGACCTACAACATGATACCAGGGAGAAGAGCACCTTGTTAACTGCAGCCACACTCAGTCTCCACAAGAGACCTTATCTTACATACCTTCCTCTCAGACAGAGCCCCATGTTTTAGATGTTTCTCTTGTTCTTCTCTCCCCTCCACTCTCCCCAATGATGTGCAGTAAAACATACACCCGTCCTCTATCCTTTTCCCTTGCTCTATCAGTGAGGCTTACTGTGTGCTTTCAGAACTACTCAATGTTAATAGGTTGATGGAAGATAGTGATATGCTAATGAATCCTAGCCCTCCCTCTCCTGGTGGATAACACATACTGAGTCTATGGGTGCTTAAGGAGGACGAGCACCTCTGGTGCTCATCTACTATGAGAGCTGTTCACCTCATTGCTGAGTACCTGGCACTCAACTCTCACATTTGGTTCCAAGAAGCTTTAGCATTCATATCCACCTGTCCTTTCTACTTCTTCAACTATCTTTGTCCCATTTTTTTTCCATGAACAATCCAGAAGCATTCACACAGTTTTCCCCAGGAGTCACCATTCCTAAACATCCATTTCTGATGGAATCTGGGATAGATATATGCAAATAAGGGCTGAGGAATTTTAATATGTAAGGTTAAAGAAATTGAAACCCAGAGAGACTAAGAGCATTGCCAATAACATAGGGCAGTTAATGGCAATCAGGATTTGTACCCACATCATCCGATTTTATGCAACTGTTGAATGCAGATATAGGAAGGGGCTACCTGACTTTGATTCCAACTGATTTCATGATTGGAACAGGTCTAAAATGGTTTCCCTATTGCTACACTTGGAAACTGAGTTACTGTTCTTATCAGATATCACCCCATCTATCCACAGTCTTCTCTGTAGACTTTTGGCTGCTGTACAAAACAACTTATGTTATAGATCCCCAAAGCTGTGTTTTCCTTGAGACTCCTTCCCTGTAGTAATTTTTTTTCATTTTAGTGCTTTTATTTTTAATGGTCCAGTTAGAGGCATTCTACATTTTATAAAATACATCTCTCCATATATAATTAATAGCAAGTAGCTTCAGCAGAAATTCCTACCTGTAGTTCAGACAGGTTGCTAAACATACTCTAGTTGCCTGTCAGTAGATCTTTTATCCTACCTGCTTCATTTTCTCTGAGGATTTTAGATTATTTATTTTCATTCTTTTTTTAAATAGTATCTTATTTTTTCCCCAGTTAGCTGTTAAGAAATTTTTTAGCCTTAGTTTTACAAGGTTTTTAATTGCAAATTTTTCTCTTTTCCCTTCTTCTGAAAATGGTAGACAGTTTGATATAGTTTCTAGACCTGCTGTCATGTAAATATATTTCCATATTAGTCATCATTGTGACAGAAGGAACAGATCAAAAAGAAAAATAAAACAAGAAAGAATAAAGTGAAAAAAATATGTTTTGATCTGCATCTCCATCAGTTCTTTATCTAGATATGAATGGCATTTTCCTTGGTGAGTTCTTTCTACTTGTCTTGGATCATTGTGTTGCTGAGAAAAGCTAAATTATTCATAGTTGATTATCACTGTTGCTGCTACTATGTACAATGTTTTCCTGATTCTGTTCATTTCACTTTGCATCAGTTCATACAAGTCTTTCCAGGTTTTTCTGAAATCTGCCTGTTCATAATTTCTTATTGCACAACAGGATTCCATTACCTTCATATATCACAGCTTTTTCAATCATTCCCCAATTGATGGGTATCCTCTCAATTGTCAATATTGTGCCACCACAAAAAGACTGCTATAAATATTTTTGTATGTGTAAGTCCTTTTCCCTTTTTTATTATCTCTTTGGGATACAGATCTAGTAATTATATTACTGTATTAAAGGATATGCACACTTTAGTTGCCCTTTGGGTATAGTTCTGAATTGCTCTCCAAAATGGTTGGATAAGTTCACAACTCCAACAATGCATTAGTGTCCCAATTTTCCCATATCCTCTCAGACATTTACAAGTTTCCTCTTTTGTCATATTAGCCAAACTGATAGGTGTGAGGTGGTAGCTCAGAGTTGGTTTAATGTATATTTCTCTAATCAAAAGTGATTTACAACACTTCTTCACATGCCTATAGGTAGCTTTGATTTCTTCATCTGAAAACTACCTGTTCACATCGTTTGACCATTTATCAATTGGTGAACAGCTTACATTCTTATAAATTTGTATCAATTCTCTGTGTATTTAAGAAATGAGGCCTTTATCAGAAACACTTACTGTAAAGATTGTTTCTTTGTTTTCTGCTTTTCTTCTAATCTTGGTTGCATTGGTTTTGTTTATACAAAAGCTTTCTAACTTAATATAATCAAAATTATCTATTTTATATTTTTTAATAATCTCTATCTCTTGTTGGGAATTTGTCCCCTCTCTACAGACCTGTTAGGTAGACTATTCCTTGCTCTTCTAGTTCGCTTATGGTGTCCTCCTTTACATCTAAATAATGCCAGAGGTCTGTCATATCTAACTTTTCTAATGGTCTGTTTACCTTCTCAATGTCTTTCTTGTTTATTTTTTGGTTTAATTTATTGAGTTCTGAGAGGGAACAGTTGTGGTCTCCCATGAGTATAGTTTTCTTTTCTATTTCTATGATTCCTTTAACTTCTCCTTTAAGAATGTGGATGCGATGCCACTTGGTGCATATATGTTTCATATTGATACTGCTTCATTGTTTAACAAGTTGTAGTTTCCTACATTATCTCTTGATCAGGTCTGTTTTTGCTTTTACTTTGTCTGAAATCAGAATTACTACCCCTTCTTTTCTTTTTTACTTCAGCTGAAGCATAATAGACTCTGCTCCAACCCCTTACCTTTACTCTGTGTGTGTCTCTCTGTTTCAAGTGAGTTTCTTGTAAACAACATACTGTAGTGTTACTGGTTTTTTATTGAGGTGAGGGTTATCTTTTTGGGTCAGGATGTATAGGGCTTACCTATACCCACCTCAACAGGCCTCAGGCGTCCCTGGCTCCCGTCCACTCCGGGAGAAACAGCTGCACAGAGAAACTCAGGACACAGGACTTGCTTCTAGCTTTTATTGAGAGTTCATCCTCCATCTTAGTGTGGCTGGACTGGACTGGCCTGGACTGGCTCCACCCCGGCTCTGAGTAGCCTCTATTTAAGTCCTTTTCTCCAGGGCCCCTTAGGGCCCCTCCCCTGGCCATGCCCTCCCCACAGGGAGCCAATGTGTCTCACCCCGAAGGCAGAGAGATTATCCTGCTTATTGTAAGCAGGTGCAGCCTTTGCGTTCTGCCCCCAGGTGATTGATCACGTGCATTCCTGTTAGCTGAGGACCAGTTCAACCTGTCCATCTCACGTGGAGTATCAACCACCCTCTTTAGGAGTCTCCTCCCCAGAGACCTAACATTGTAGGATTCTGGTTTTTGATACACTCTGCTATCTGCTTATGTTTTATTGGAGAGTTCATCCCATTCACATTCACAGTTATGATTAAGCCCTGTGTATTTCCCTTCATTCCATTCTTTCTCTTCTCTATCCTTTCACCCTTTCCCTCCTCACCAGTGTTTTGCTTCTGTCTACCACCTCCCCTGATCTGCCATTCCTTCTGTCAGCCCCCACTATCAATCCCCCTTTACTTAATCTCCTCCCCTCCTGCTTCCCTTTCAGGCAAGATAGATTCCTATATTCAACTGATTTTGTATATGATTCACTCTTTGAGCCAATACTTATGAAAGTAAGGTTCAAAGGATGTTTGTTACCCACTCTCCCATTGACCTCTCTACTGTTATAGGTCCTTTGTGTCTCTTCATGTGAAATATTTTTTCCCATTTTACTTCTCCCTTCTGCACCCATTGTACTCCTCCTTCTCATGCATTTATTTTTTGCTTTTTGGAGGGGGGAAGACAGGGTAATTTGGATTGAGTGACTTACCCAAGGTCACATGGCTAGTTTTGTGTTAAGTGTCTGAGGCCGGATTTGAACTCAGGCCCTCCTGACTCCAGGGCCAGTGCTCTATTTATTGCACTACCTAGCTGTCACCTTCTGTCTCATTCTTTAAGTTTTTGTGCCATTTCTTCAAATTTACCTTATACCTGTACCTTCTGTCTATGCATATTCCTTCTAGCTGTGCTATTAGTGATACAATTTTTAAGAATTACAAGTATTGGGGGTGTAGAGCCAAGATGGCAGAGTAAAAGCAGGAACTTGCTTGAGCTCTCCCCCAAACCCCTAAAAGTAACTATAAAAATGACTCTGGAATGCATTTCCCTCTTATCTGAGTGAGACAGACCTTTCTTGTCAATCTTCTGAGTTTCTTAGACTAAAATAATGTTTCGTGCCATCTTTTTGCTGGCTCTGTTGGTTCCAAGATTTGTTTGGGGCACATTTTATGGTAGTTCAGAAGTGAATATGGGAGAGTTACAGCAATTTGCTGATTACTCTGCCATCTTGGCTCCCAGAAGTCCCTCTATTTTCCTCCCTGTGATTATTTAAACTCTGCCCCTCTCTGCTCCTCTTGGTCACTGCATTGTTGGTCCTTCATGCCTGAATTGCCTCAATTAAAGGATCCTAGCTTTTACCATTTTTCTTTCTTATTTATTTTAGATTGACACTACAATCGTATCCCAACCACAGATGAATTCAAAATAGTCGCAGCATTTAACTGTTACCTGGACATAATCCCCAATATATTTTGTGAAAAAATTCTTTTTGATGAGCTTTCCCAACCTCATACCTCACAACTAGCTAATTTCCTTAGGAAGACACACTATAGAGTAATAAAAGGAAACCAATCTCTCTACTTTAAATTGCCAAGAACTGGTGATCATCATTATAAATAAATGCTAGCTATAATCTATCAAAAAGCTATTTGCTGTCATTCAAGCTATTTTATTAGAGTTAAAGGGAATTTCATGGCACAAACTACATAAAAATTAGGTGCTTGACTGGTAAGTAGTCTTATCTTACTTGGTTCTGCTTGATTAAACTTTGCTCTTTCTTCACTCTCTGGAGAGTTAGCTTTTCCTTTAATCTGTTCCTTTGGATTTACTCAGGCCTTTTTGGTTAGTTCTCCCTTTCAAACCAATGCCAGAACAATCTTCTTAAATACCTTGGTCTCTGAGGAAGCAAGGTCCTGCCTAGCCTCCAGATGCTGCTTTGGTTTTAAATCAAAACCACTCTGCTCACCTGAGTCTTGGCTTGGCTGGCTATATCTGAATCTCCTGTCCACAGAATTCTATGAACTCTTTCCTGTTTTTTTTTCTGAGTACCTTCTGTCTAGCTCAGCTTTTCTGAATTTCCTGCATTCTAAGCTTCCTCATTTCTTCTGGATGTCCACAGATCTTTTCAAAGTGCAAGGTTATTTCACAATTCTACTTTTCCAGAATCACTTATACTAGAATTTCCAACCTTTCAGACACTCACCTCTTCAAAATGTTACTTTTCTCCTCATTGTCTCTTCTTAGTTAAAATTTTAGTAAATATACAACTGAACTGCACTTTGATTACTTTCGTTCCCTTTTTCCTTTCAATTCTTTTGAATGAACATTTAAATTCTTAAAGGTGCCAACTACTATGCAGAGTGATGAAGATGCAAAATGAAAGAAAGATAATCTCTGTCCTCAAGAGGCTTATATTTTAATTGAGGAAACAACACATATAGGGGAATGATGGACAGGTGAAAGTATTCTAGTCAGGGAAATTGTGAGTAAAATCATGTTTTACTCACTGACTTTTTAAAGAAGAAATGGTAGAACTGATTTGACTCTGGTCCTCAGAAAAAGAAAAAAAATATAGAAAGTGATAGAAAAAAAGGGGACCAGATACAGGATGGCAAGAAAATGGTTGTGGTGAATGGCTAGATGGGATAGAAAGTATGGAAGTACTGGCTTAATAGAATTGGCTACTCCAGATTTGTGTTCACTGTCTAATCAGGATAGCTTTCAGCAAGCATATTGCAAAACAATGTGGATTGCTTCCCGCATGTGGACTGGTGGTCCAGGAGATGTAGCGATAGGGAAAATGTCAAGAAAATGACTAGGGGAAAGACTGGATGGAATGTTAAGACTAAGATTTATTTAGTGACCACTTGATATGTGTCCAAATCTCTAGGTCCTTGGAGAATAGAGAAGAGATGTCCATCCCATGTTCACAGTACACTGTAGATCTTTATCCTGCATGACTTATCTTATGGTAATAGGTTATGAGCCCCCATCCATGCATTTACCTTCAACAGCAAGAGATAATTAAAATGCATTTAATGACATAGGGGCGGCTAGGTGGCGCAGTGAATAGAGCACTGGCCCTGGAGTCAGGAGGACCAGAGTTCAAATCTGGCCTCAGACACTTTGACACACACACACACACACACACACACAAACTAGCTGTGTGACTTTGGGCAAGTCACTTAACCCCAACTGCCCTCCAAAAAAAAAAAGCAAAAAAAAAATGACATAGTAGGAAAAATAGTAATAATTCATAAACCTAGAGCACATTCCTCCACAAATACAACCATCTCCAGCAGGAAAAAGTGAACACATATAGGAGATGTGTGTCTAGAAT
>JAQQSW010022616.1:0-10426 GCA_028646575.1 Pseudocheirus occidentalis
CTGCAAAATAAAATACTACAAAGAAAAACAAACAAGTCTCCTTAATAAGTTGAATTCTTCAAAGGAGAAATGGACTGTCTCAAGAGGGAGGTGTGCTTTACTCATTAAAAGGTCTTCAAGCAAAGCCTGGATCAACTCCTTTTTACAATCTTTACCTGACAAAGCTGAAGTAGAGATGGAATTTTTGTTGCGGTACAGGATGGAACAGTGGTCCTCTGGGATTTCTTCATACTCTGACTGTCTGTAGCTATGCACTTTCAGTCATAAAATCCTAAGGTCAAGTGCCTGTTGCTTTGGGAGGTTCCAGCTTTTGTAGCCAAACCTAAGGAAAGTCAGCATAACCCCTCAAAAAGTGCTTAGTTTTGCACTCCAGCTCTTTCTCTAGAGGGATATAGATGGCAAAGGAGATCCTTTGCTGATATCATAAATTTTAATTTTCTAACTCTCTCCCTAAATCTGTTTCTAATGAACTTCCTCATTTAAAAACGTCCTCCTTCCTGAAGTTTCATGATATATTCCTACCTATGGGTATGGTTCCCCATGTGAGGATGTCAAATTTAATTAGTCTGTGTTCTCTTTTACTTAATAACTCAACCAGGCTTAGGAGTCTAACTTTTTTTTTTTTTACCAGGCTGCAGAGTTGGGTCTTATGAAGAAGCAACTGTTTAGCTTTTCCAATCAAGGCTTCTTTAAATCTTACAAAGAGTATAGTAATAGTAAAATGAGACAATATTTGTAAAATACTTTCACTTTTAATGAGGCATTTCATATGAGAATCCCTAAGCATTTTATTATAATACTTCATTTTCTCTTATAGCATGTCAAGGTAATAGGTGTCCAATATTGTAATCATACATTTAAGACTAAACTCCTCTAAACAAGGCTTGTAGAATTTATTCTTAATTTCCTTCTTGTACCCTTCTTAATACCTTTAACTCATACTGCCTGATTTTTAATTGAATCTGATAGGGAAAAGCTACCTAAAATAAAAGACCAACAAATTATTTAAGAAAATGACAACAAAGGATAAATAATCATTTTTCATCTGAAATAAAAACATCCTTTAACCTCAGCTTTTTTTTCCTGCAATCTGTCCAGTGGTTATATTTTTTCATTAGTTTTATTGGTGTCTTTTAATGTGGAAAATACACCTACCTCTTGAGACAGTCCATTTCTCCTTTGTTTTTATCACATTTCCTAATGTAGACTTCTCTCTTCTTCCTCTGTGACACTTCAGTTTTTCACAAAGAGAGTTAAGCTAAAATAATCCACATAGTAGCGACCACACATGGCAGCATATGTACATTTGACACCTATAGTCTTCTATCTCCCTACTGAGAGGATAGAGGTGTGTGTTATTGTTGTGTTGTGTATTTGCGCTCTGGAAACAACATTGTGTTTATATTGTTGTAGTCACTCTATTGTTTTTCTAGCTTTACTTTTCTTCACTCTGTATCAGTTAATACAAGTCTTTACATGCTTCTCTGAATTCCTTATACGTATCATTTCTTTTATCACTAAATATTCCCTTTCATTCATATGCTGCAACTTATTCATCCATCTCTAATTGAAAGACATTTTGTTTTCTTTTTTTAAGATAGGTTTTACTGATTTTATTGATTTCTTCTCTTTTTACATAACCTCATTTACCCTTGTTTCCCTCCCTATACCCTTCCCCAGATGGCCATCATAAAGAAAAGTAATGTTTTCAAAGAAAAATTGAAACAGGAATAAGGCTGGAAACAATAAGCAAAATTGAGTAATACATTAGAAAAAATGAAAAATATATTCAGTGTTGCACTCCTTTGTACCTCACAGCTCTGTGAAGGAGTGAGGAGAGATGTCTTCTCCTATTTCTTCTATGGGCCACACTGTCTAATTTTGAAACATCTACTGTTTTGTTGTTATTGTTCTTTCCATTTACATTGTTACAGTCATTGTGTATATTCTTTGCTTAGCTCTGCTTCATTATCCTTCCTCTCTCTTAAATCTTCAGAATCTTCCCTGAGCTCCTAAAATTTAACTTGTCCACATTTGAACTCATTATTTTTGCCACCAAACTTCCCCTTTTCCAAACTGTCCTATTTTTATCAAAGTGTCTGCTGTCCTTCCTCTCTTCGAAGTTCACAACTTCAGTATTATCTTCAGTTCCTCAATATCCTTCATTCCACAAATCCAAATCATTACTAAATCCATCAGTTTCTATGTGCATATCATCTCTCCCACCCAATGCCTTTTTTTTTCTGCTATATGCTTAATACAAATCTTCATTACCTCTCATCAAATTGATGGTAACAGTCTCCTAGTTGGTCTTGTTGCTTAAAGTGTCTCCCCTACTCTGTCATACACACTACTGCCAAAGAGTTGTTCCTTAAGTGTGGATCTGGTCATCAATTAGAGTATCCTCCTATTGCCTCTAGGTAAAGGGTGTGGAGCCTATGGCCTTGAGGGAACATGTGACCCTCCAGGTCCTCAAGAGTGGCTCCTTAACTGAATCCAAAGGTCACAGAATAAATCCCCTTAATAAAAGGACTTGTTCTATAAAACTTGGACTCAGTCAAAAAGTCACACCTGAGGACCTAGAAGGCCACATGTGGCCTCGGGGATACAGGTTCCCCACCCCTGATCTAGAATAAAATCTAAAATCTTCCCTTTAACTTAACTTACTTTAACTTAACAAACTCATTCCTTACTTTCTTTCCAAACTCACTGAACATTAAGCCATTTTCTTTGCTCTGGAATCTGGGTAATTTGTCTTTCTCTCTGCTTCTCACACATGACATTCCATATTCCATCACCATGCTTTTAGACTGGCTGCCCCACGTGCTTGGAATGTGCTCCTTCCTTCCCTTCACCACAGAGCTTGCCTTTCTCTCTTTCTCTTTTTTCTTCTTTATCTTTTTTCCCCATAATTAATTTTTGTTTATTTTTAGTTTACATCGTTGATTTCTTTAAGATCTCACTCTTGCACCCAGTTCTGCACAAAACCTTTCCTAATCTCCCAAACTTCCAGGGCTCTTCTTCCCTTAGCTACTTTGTATGGCATTCCTTTATATTTTTGCTGTATACAGAGATATTTCTACATTAGGATGTAAACTATCTCCAAGTAAAGAATATTTTATTTTTTATATTATATTCCCCAAAACTTGGTTTGGGGAATACAATACTTGGTGAGGGACTAATCATGTTGTAGAATTCGTTCTAGTGAAAATAGCCTTGTATGAAGTAAACAAACATTCTTGAGTGCCTATGATATATATATTGGGTGTATATTAAGTGCTTTACAAAGATTATCTCAACATTGGATCCTCACAACAACTTTGGAAAGTTGGTGCTATTATTATCCCCATTTTACAGTTGAAAAAACTGAGGGCAAATAGAAGTTCTATAATTTGTCTAGGTTCACATATCTAGTAAGTGTCTAAGTTAAGATTTGAACTCAGATCTTTTTGACTTCGCCAGTGCTCTGTCCACTGAGCTATTAGACACCTCATAAAGTCCTTATGAGAAAATTTCTACTACTTCTCATAGTAGTTCAACTCCTAATGTAAGGGGACCAAGGCAGGCACATATTATGTAAAATACTGAATAATAAAGACAATTTCAGAAAAACGAATCACTTTTGAATGGTGTGTGTGAGCAGGCCACAACAAATTACAAACAAGGAAGTACCGAGGTTAAATGGAGGAAAGATTGCATTCAAAGAAATATGTGAGCAAAAAAAGAAGAAAGTCTGGTCATATGGGGTGACCAAGGGATGACTGATGAAGCCCATGTGCTTTTTAGGTGCCTTCATAGTCCCAGGAGAGAGCCCCAAAGTCCCCCACCATGTTGAATTTGAGGGAAGACATTGGCATGTGTAACACAGAAGGAATGGGTTGTAGACTTCATCCTTAGAGAGAATACTTACATTGATGAGATCAAAGGTCCATTTCAAACCTTGAGATCTAACATTTATAGAATCCCTTTAATGTTCGCCAAGTGCCTTGCATATATTATCTCATCTGATCTGATCCTGACAAAGGAATCCTGACACACTAAGGCCTCTTATAAGGAAACCCGTAATCTGAGTTGTCATTGGTGAGCAATAATATATGGGGTGGGGTGAATGAAGTCTTCAAACAAAGCCTTCTAAGAGGCTCCTATGGCACCTAGTAGATGAGGGGGGCTGTCTAGGAAGACTGTCTTGCATTGGAGAGAGGGCTCTGGAGGTATCAACTACATGGAGCTCCTCTTCCTCCCTCACAGCCCTTGGAGAGGTCTGTTTTCAGTCCTAATGCCCTGAGCTCTGTCTCCTTTGCTAATCTTCATTGATGACAGAAACCCAGTTTGTGGCCTTGTGACTCCTGATGTTTTACCTTAACTCCCCAGAGGTTAGAGACTGGCTCAACCTTTGTGGTCTATAGCATGTGGAGATAAAGATTAAGAAGGAATGAGGAAAATTAAGTCCTAGAAACTGGCATCAAGAGATGTGGGAGAAGGAAAGCAAGTAATTTGGACTTAGATCTGGTACTCAACTTGAATAATAATCCTAATTACTGCAATAGCCCTCTAAATAAGTGGTATTATTATCACTTCCATTTTACAAAAGGGGAAACTGAGTCTGCAAGGCATTAAGTGCCTTGTCCAGGGTCACACAGTAAGTATGGGAGGTGTGATTTGAACTCAGGCCTTCCTACTTTCAGGTCCATTGCTCTCTACCATATCAAACTGTCTCACGCTCCAGCCTAGGGAGCTTTGAATTTTCATTTTGCCTAAGGAATAATTGTGGCCCTTGAAAGTTGACAAAGTTCATTGAGGACTAAGGTCCACAGATGATTCCTTCACAGCACCTTCTTGCTCTTGGATAGCAACACACCCGGCTTAAAAAGCCCATGATTCTATAATTTGGTCTTGCTGCAATATTATTATAGTGGGTCATATGGCTCTGTGGCATTGCTACAGCTCCAAGAAAAATTCCCCTTCCCAGGGGGCTTCTGTGGCTATCTCATTAAAAGCTAGGATCTGAATATCACTTTAAGAACAATTGAAGACCCATGAACAGGGGCTAAGCATTTTTTCCTACTAGAGGACTGGAGAGTAGGGGAAGGACAGAGAAAGGGCTGCATGAAGGGGACAGATTCCCATTATAACTCACTGCCACTAGGATACAGCTAGCCAAAATGTCAGATTGTATTGAAGGGCAAAAGGTGGGTGGGGGATGGGATCTCAGAACAATTAAAGTAAGTGATGGTTTCAAGTATAACCTCCAGGCATTGTTGAATTAGGTGGCTCTAATCAGTCTCCCAAATGACATATATAAAGCAATCTGACAGTTTGGGGCTTTTTACAATTTTCAGAATGTCATATTAAAAATAACCTTTATTTCAAAAATAAACTTAGAAATTTGAAATAAAAAGGAAACCAGTTTTTAAATGAAAAAGTTCTAAGGCATTAGAATTTAGAGATTTAATTAGAATTTCAAAGGGCAATGATATCAAGAGATACTTATTTGACCCAGTATAATCAATATAATGAGAAAGGAAGGATTTTAAATGAAATGCAGCTCTAAGTAACCCATTCACCTTTGAAAGCCACTAAGGTCATCTCTGTCACCATTTACCTTTCTTTCTTCCCATTTTCCTGTGTTTTGCCCTTTCTCCTTTTCTTTTGGCTCATTCTGATTCTCTTTTGGTCTTTCTTTCCATTCCCCTCTCATAATTTCTTCCTCTTCCTTTGTCTTTCCACTACTTGCTGCCTTCAGATATGAAATGCTATGATTCTGCTAGTGTGACCTTGGGAAAATCCCATAAACTCTCAGACCTGAAATACCTCATTTGTAAAATAGAGATTATGATGATTCATTTGTTTGAAGGCAGGAAATCACTGCAGACTAGAAAATCTCTCGAAGTCCATGTCTTTTTGTTTAATGTTAATTACCCCCCTTCTCATTGTCTCTCACTATGCCATACTGTCTTTTCCCCTCTTTACCTTCATATGTTAGTCTCAGAAACTACAGGTGGATTTCTTATCACATGGAGATAGAACAGAAAGGAAAAGAATTAGAAGTAGTTATATTGCTTTAGAAGATTGTGAATGCCACTACCCAGAAATTAGCTTTTTCTGGCAAGACATGGTAGTGATAGCTGAGAACTGTCTACTGCTGAAACTTCTTTTGGTATAATGAGGCATGACAAACAGGATATAAGTAGGCTCACTGCATTTATTAAGTCAATTGTATAAAAAGCTAGCAGCCAGACTATTTAGCTCTCCTTGGAAAAATTCAATAGATCAAATGAAAGCTCTTAGTGTGGGTGCTTGCCTGGCACAAAATATGTATCAGACAAATTATTATTATTATTAATTATTAATCTGGTACCCAGTTATCTCCTAGCTATTTGGAGTTAAGAGACTGGGGAGTGATTTCCCTCTCCTAAATCTGATCTCATGAAAAACAGACTCCTAAAGTCATGTGATCATTTTGAGGAAGTAACTTTCTGGTTTTCAAAAGGTCCATTTCCTTGACTGTAAATCTGTTTGCTCCTTATAAAACTAGTGATAGAGGGAACTGACACAACATAATTGACAGATATGGCATAGAATTTAGAATGTTGAATGCATGATATTGTCTCTCTTCCCTGGGAGGACAGAAAAAGAAGACCCGGGGATTTTAGCAAGTGACCTAACAAGAAAGGGTGTCTTGGATGTTCATGGTGGGGAAAAGGACATTCCTTGGTTCTTTGTCTTTTCTCAGGAGATTGCATGATAGAGCTTGAAGGCAGATTAATAGAACAGTAGAGCTGATTGTGACCCTAGGATCATTTAATGTATCATTTCTTAACCTGGAATCCAGGCACTTAAAATATAAATGTGTGTGTGCATGTAAACACACACACCACACACACACACACACACACACATACATATACATATGTCGCTGTATTTTAATATAATTGTTTTCCTTGCTTTCGGTCAATTGTGATAACATAAGTATCGTCTTCTTTCCAAAATACTTACGTCTTACATCTTTAGAGATATCAGTAAGGATTACATTTTCATTGTATAGAAATCATCTGGGTTTTCATTCACATACCATACAGTGATTGTTTAAAAATCCTTATTATTGATGTGTTCATTAAGCAGCTAAGGATTTCTCTAATGATTTACATGTTGAATGGTTTTTAGCAACATTTCTTACTCTGTCTTTCTAGCAAAATTATTTATATGTTTAGTTGGTTCTACTGTCAAGTATCCCATCCTTCCTGAGAAGATCCCACAAGAAAGCACTAAGTGTTAAAGATTTGATATGCTGTACTGTCCTTTACAAATTCAATCTTATTTAGACATTTTATTTCTTGAGCTCTACCTTGACTTTGTACCTGTCCTTTTTGTCCATTGAATCTTGTCTCTTCCACTATAATGTTGACCTTTTATCCTTTACCCTGGACACATCTGCTGTCTCTAGCTTGTGTTTGACTGATAGTTCATGTTAGCTACTCTGATAACAGACTTTTTTTTTTCTCCTAACCTCCAGTTTCATCTCTGGTTTTTAGTTTATCATGAACTGAAATACTATCACTGGGGCCCAACAAGTATAGCCATAAGGAGTCAGCTGCCATTCCCACTGTATCAGTCCTAGGCTCAGTACAGTTTGTGCATTATGGGGTGTTTTTGACCTTAGCCTCTGGCTGATCTTTGTCCCTAGCTTTACTATTGGGTGGGTTCAAGGAAAATAGTAATACTGCAATTGGGAAATGTACCTGTGTTTGTGTATGTGTGAGTCTAACCAAACCTATGATTTTACTTGAGGTAGATAGGTGGGATTCCCAGTGTAGAAACTCATACATAAAAACAGAACACAACTCGTCTATAGCATATTCTTAAGAGAGTTACCAGGGATGTCATTAGTACATAGTTGTGCATATTTGTATGAACCAGTTTTATACTCCAAGGCCTCAGGTGTACACTATGCAACATTGATTTTTCAAATATATGTGTGTATACATATATGCATATATGCATATACATACTATATGTGACATATGGATATGTGTGGAGGATATGTATATAATCATATATATGTATAGTTACACAATATATTTTTAAGGAAATCATTCTAAATTATTAAATAGTTGTACATGCTCTCTCTATAAGCACACATACATAAATGGTATTTTTATTATAATTTCAGTACTATATGCATGGAGTAGTAGATAAGAAAAAAACTGGGTTCAAGTTCCTCTTCTGAAACATTCTGACTATGTAAGTCTGGACAAGTGTCTTCAACTTTCAGTTTTCCAAGCAACTGTCTAAGGCTGAATATATTTTAGATAAGTTGCTGACTCTTAGGAGCAGAAGGAGTTACTGATTTGGTGGTTCCCTGTAACAACGGCAACAGAATCACAGGTCTAATCCCATCCCTATACCTAGATGTGTGTTAAAGATAAAATGTATAAGTATAGAGCTAGCTGGTCGACCTTGGGCAGGTAGGTCATTTCATTTTTTTCGCATTTAATTTCCTCATTTGAATTAAGATTTATATTTTATTAGCTCGGGGGCTTCAATTTCTGTTGTGTTCTGAATCCCTCTGGAAGCCTGGCATAGTCTATCAATCCCTTTCTCGAAATAAAATATTTAAATGTATAAAATAAAATGTCTAAGATTAAAGAGGAAAACAATTATATTGAAATATACTGATATATGTATGTTTTTGTGTGAATATATGTATCCACACACTTACATACATGTGTATTTTAAGTGCATGGATTCCAGGCTCAGAAAGCTTATATTAAATGATCCTAGGGTCACAATCAGCTCAACTGTTCTATGATTCTGCCTTCAAATGAAAAGAAGAGGGATTTGATAATGTGCACTTAAGAGAAGAAAGAAAGCCCCCTCCTGCCTCCGCCTCCATTCCATTTCCCCTTCCAGCTAGTGAAGATATCCAGCATGGCTTGATATCAAATGTCTCTGTCCCTGAACTAAAGAATATTTTATCCTCTATCAAGCAGATTCTTTTTGGGTACTTTTCATTTTCTGATCAGAGCCAGCCTTTCCTAGAACGTATTTAAAATTCTTTCCCTGGAACTTTCTTTTATTAGGTGGTTTGATATCCTATTTAACTAAGATAAGAATTATTCTTCTGCTTAGGCCCTGAGATTTCCCAAAGTCTCTTTCTCTTTCTAAAGTTGAAACTCTAATAGCTATACTTTTTTCTGTCTATGACTTGTAACTCATTCAGTCTTTCCCCTAGACCTGCTCAATCCATCTCTTTGGCCGGCTTATCTCAGACAAATGGAAAGACTTTCAGCCTTCCTTCGCTTGGTTATTTAATTTAACTCTTAAGGCTACGACTGGTCTGTGTGTAACTCTCATGGATAAGAACCACAGGTTTCTCCCTCAGTTCTTTTTTTTTTTTTAAATCTGTCCAGCAACCTCCTAAGCACAGTCAGAATCGGCCACCTTCTTCTTCCATCACTCTCTCTCACATCACATAGATTGGGGGGGCTGGGGACGGTAATCAGTCAAGGGCTGATTTTGACCCAGGCCCCTCCCCTACAGGATAAACTACCTAGCTTTCTCAGCTCCTGAAAATAGCTGATGGTCTTCCAGGAGGGAGTTGATCAAAGTTTGACAAATTGTCATTTATTTTACTTCTACTGGAAGGTGATCACAACTTAAGAGAAAATTTCTTTCTGGTCCTCCTTTCTCTCTCTTCATCACACTGTCTTTCTCAGCCAGAAGAATGAGACAGACAGTTCACTCTATTATGTCACCAGAAATGGTGCCTATAAATCTTCCCAAGCCCCACATATCCATCAGTGTCACAGCAACCTCGCGCAGAGAGGCTATGTTTGGTCTCAGGCTTCACTCACATGCAAGAGGAACATGTATACACAACTTGGCCAGAGTCAGGCTTTGTATACTGGCCAAAGAGGGGCTTTCTCAGATAAAATGGAGACCCCTCTGTTTGGGATTAAATTCCTTCACAAACTGCTTCCAAACTATCTTTTTCAGCATCATCGTGTATTATTCTATTTCTCCATATGTTCCTTTCTACATATATTTCTTTTGCATATATTACACTACATTTCAGTGAAACTGTCCTTCTTGTCTTTCTTCACACATGAGATTTTATCTTCCATTTCTGTGCCTTTGCCCAGTCCCATGCCTAGAAAGTATCCCCTCCACCTATGAGAATTGTGAGTGTCCTTTATAATTAAGTGCAACCACCTGCATTAAAGCCTTCCCCTGTTTCTGGAAGGAAAACAAAAAGGAAGAAATTGTCCACTTTTAGACATTTTTTTCCCCTTTCAAATGCAACTTTCTGATTCAGGTGAGAAGATCCTCAAAAATTTTAGTTTAGGCAGAACCTCAAAAATTCAAGTCGATTTTTTAGTCAGAGGTTCCCAAACTTATTTGACCTACTTCTCCCTTAAAAAAAAAA
>JAQQSW010022617.1:0-10426 GCA_028646575.1 Pseudocheirus occidentalis
AAAAAAAGAAATTCTTCCATTTTGGGGGGGGGGGAAATGGCTGCAGAAAACATGCAAAATGTCTGACTCCAAGAAATGAGAAGTTAGAAAAGACCTGTCTGCTCTGCCCTGGTGCAGGCCACACAAGTCCCAAAATAAATCTCCTGGGACCTCAGTTTCCCTGTCTGTAAAATGAGAAGATGAATCAAGAGAAGGATTTTGAGCTGACATTTTGTAATTCTCTGATACTAAGCACCCTCTGGAAAAAAGGAGCAGGGTCTTGCAGACTGGCACATTAAAGAAAATGTTAACACAAATAAAGTCAGATCTAAATAATCAGAAAAACATCAGTTGCTCATGGTTAGGTTGAGCTAATATAATAAAAAAGACAATTTTACCTAAATCAGTTTGCCTATGTACTGCTATAGCAATTAATGTATCAAAAATCGTTTTATTGAGCTAGAAAAAATAACAACAAAATTCATCTGGAAGAACAAAAGGTCCAGAATATCAAGGGAATTAATGAAAAGAAATGCTGGAGAAGGTGGCCTACCCAGACCAGATTTTAGTCTGTATCATAAAGCAGCAGCCATCAAAACTATTTGGTACCAACTGAGGAACAGAATGGAGGAACAATGGAAGAGGTTGGGTGCACAAGACACAGAAGTGAGTGACTCTAGTAATCTACAGTTTGATAAGCCCAAAGACTTCAGCTTTTGGGATAAGAACTCACAACTTGAAGAAACTACTGGGAAAACCAGAAGAGCATTGCAGAAGCTGGGCATAGACCAGCATCTTACACTGCATAACAAAATCAAGCCTACATGGGTGACAGCTCCAAGGACTCATGATGGAAAGGGCTATCCACACCCAGAGAAAGAGTTAGGAGTCTGAATGTGGAGTGAGTCAAACTGCTTGCTCTCTCTCCTTTTTGGTTTGTTTTGATTTTTCTTCTCTCCATTGGTTATAATCCTTCTTTACAACATGACTAGTGTTTAATGTAAAGGTATGTGTAGAGCCTATATCAGATGGTGTGCTGCCACGTGGCAGGGGCAGGGTGGGGGGAGAGAAGAGGGAAGGGGAAAAATTGGAACTCAAAAGCTTATGGAACTGAGTGTTGTAAACCAAAAGCAAATTAATTAATTAATTACATTTTTAAAAGAAAAGAAAATACTAAGTGGAAACTACAAGAAAGCTTGATAACCACTGCCCTGGTGAGGAAATCTTTGGCTATGCTCAGCACTCTTTGGAAGCTCCCTGTGATGAATCATAATAGCATCATCCACTCTGAAGGGCTCCACTCCCCACTCCTCACTCTTCTGTATTTCTATAATAATGGCTGTCCAAACCCAGGCCAATGTGAGGTCTCACCAACCTCTGGGCAATGAGCTCCCTTTCCAAGGGGCTTCTCCAGAGAATGGGCTGATCTTCCATACATGATCCTGTTGCCATAGCAACTTCTCCCCGGCTTCTTGGCAGGGCTGGGGGGAGGCTGCACCTGGGCGCCACCCTTCTACATTAATGCCTCTAGTGCTGCTGCCACTGCCACCACCGCTTTTATGAGCTATTGGAAAAGTACTGGGCCCTGGAAATAGGACTGCCATTGTTTCCTCTGTCTGTTCCCAGGGCATTCATCTTACTGGAGCCTGTCTTCTTTTTTTTCAGCAATTAAGGCTAGGAGATAGTAATTAAACCATTGTGAAGAGGTGGGTGAGTTATCTTTGATGAGCTCAGGAAAAAGAATCCGTGAGCACCAAAGGCCTGGGCCTAATGACAGTAGCAAACATGTCCCTGAAGAATCTCAAAGAAAAACTGGGGAGTGGCTGGCTCCCTTGTCCTTGCGCCCTGCCCTGCACTCCCAGTGCCTGGCTGGAGTTGTTCTGTCCTCATCACTGCTGACATTTATATAGAGTCTTCTGTGTTCTGGGCACTGTGCTAGATGCCTTATCATCACGTCATTTGATTCTCACAACATCTCCACAAGGTCAATATTATCATTATCCCCATTTGACACATGGGGAAACTTAGGCATGTAGATGGGAACTGACTTGCCCTGGGGGTCTCAGAGCTAGTAAGTGTCTGAGGCAGGTTAGAAACTTGGATTTTCTTGACTTGAGGCCCAGTGCTCTATCCACTACACCATCGATCACTGCCCCTATTACAGTAACACTACCTTCCATGTTCAACCCAGAGCCCCTTTGTTACAACAATCTCATGGGGTAGCTGGAGAAGGCATCATCACTATCACACCAAGAAAGAGATGAGGAAGGGAAAAACAAGCACATATTCAACTGGTACATATTGGCTTGGCGACCCAGGACCAGGCTTCCGATTCCCTAGGTAGGACCTTTCACAAGACCACCCAGTAAGGAAGGGCCACTATCATAGGAAAAGGAACAGTTATGAAGACAGAATGACCACACCTCAACATCCACCCAGTTCGACCCACAAGAAGCTCCCCAGTTGCTGACTTTGCTTAAAGATATCCAGGGAGGGCACAGTTACTCCTGCCAGGGGAGAGCAGATGTGTCTCCCCTTGGGATTCACCTTAATCCTTAAGAAGCTCTTCCATTCATTGGTGCCTGACTCCATCTTAGTCAGTGTCCTGTGGACAGTCTCTAGTTTGTCAGGGTTCTTCACACACTTTGGTATCCAGGAGTAAATTCTAGCTGATGTCTGGCCATGGCTGTGTCCTGAACACTGTCCTCTCCAAAGTCCAAGAAGTCATAGTTCTCTCCATGAAGCCAACAGCATGCTGACTTTTCAGGTATCATCCCACACTATGAACATGAGCTGAGTTTGAAGGCCACCAAAGCCTTCAGAGCTTTCCCTCTTTTTTGTCCCATCTTGCCTCTTCCATCTTAGACTTGAAAAAATGGATTCTTGAACCCAAGTGTAATATTTTCTATTGATCCCTATTAAAACTCATCTGATTCAATTCACCCCAAAGCCCTAGACTGCGGCAATATTTTGTGAATCCATGCCACAATGTAGCCCACATCAGAACTATGCCTAACTAAGGATTTCATTCCCGGCAGAGGGCACAGACTCAGAGATCAGAGCTATGTCCATAAATGTTTTTAGACACCCACTAATGATATACATCTGTGCTCATTTAAGCTAACAAGCTAACTATGTTCTAGTCAAATTATTCTATGGAACACGAAGAGATACCACACTGAAATGCTGGTGTAAGTAATATTTTTTCTGTATTACTAAGTACATATGTAATAATACATAGTAAAATACATAAGTGAATGTATCATAGATAAATATGGAATAAATTTTATATTATAAAACAAAAATAATCCCCTTTACAGGACATATATAAGGGCAATTTTCTTCATCAGTTCTAGTGGCTTCCTATTAACCAGAGTCAGCTGCAAACTCCCTTGTCTGGCATTTAAAGCCTTTCTCCTTCAGCAGTTTGGGTCCAACCTCCTCTGGGGCCAATGTGGATCAACCACATTGTTTTCATTTATAGACCCTGTGGTCCAGCCAGCTGGGCTCCTTACTGTTCCTCACACTGGACACACTATCCCCTTCTCCCTTCCCTTAACCTGACTACTCCCATGCCTTGCATGCTCTCCCTTTCCCCCAGTGCCTCAGGGGATCTCCAGGTTGTTTCAAAGCCTAGTTCTTGTCGCCTCCTCCAGGAGGCTTTTCTCCTTCTCCCCAATCCACTAACGCCTTCCTCCAGTCAATTTGCATTAATGGATTGAGTATGAATATATTCTGGCCATCCTCATATATGTGGTCTCTGCTGAGAGAATGGAAGCTTTCTGAAGGTCTCCTTTGTTTGGTTTGTCTTTTCATCACTAATGTCTGGCAGAACCCAGCAAATAGACAACACTTGTTGACTGGTCATTTATTTTTCTTCAAAATGGCCTGGGACTCCCTTCATCCAAGCCCCAGAAGACCAGAATGCATTGGTCCCACAGGGAATTCCAAACCATGATAAGAGTGTCCTGGTAAAGATAACTTCTCCCAGTACTGTGAAGGTGTGCTATCAATAACTCAAGGTGCTGAAGTCTTGCACATAGAACACACCTCAACTAATATCATAGGTCCTTGTCAAGAATGAAGGATGAGCAGCAATAATCATCACAAACAACATCATGTGATTATTAACTGAGTTCTTTGTGAGATTCTCTCTAGGACTAAATGTGGCTAATGCCTCTTAAACTCATGTCACACGAGTGTAATTTGTTCTTAAGTTGTTTCAGTCATGTCTGATTCTTCATGATTCCATTTGGGGTTTTCTTGGCAAAGATACGGGAGGGGGTTGTCATTTTTTCCTCCAGTTCATTTTACAGATGAGGGAACTGAGACAAATAGAGTTAAGTGACTTACTCAGGGTCAAACAGGTTGGAATGTCTAAGACCTGATCTGAACTCAGCTTCTCCTGAGGCTGGCGCTCTATCCACTATACCCCCTAGTTGCTCTAACATATGTAAAGTGCTTCAGAAACATCAAACATCCTATATAAATGCTCAGCCATTTTCTATCTCAGACTCAGATAATGTTATTCTCCGCTGAAGAGTTTATAAAATGTCTAAGAAACATAAATGTGCCCTGAGAACCAATTTCTTAAAGTCTAGTCCCCAATAATCAGGTGAATCCCTGGAAAAGAAAATGTGGTCGCTCTTTGTACAATGACATTAGGGTTGGGTGGGTCATCAAGGCAGGAGGTGCTGTCAGGAATTAATCTGCAGGTTCTTCTGTCATTTCCCAGCTGAGATTTTCAAGTCTCCAGGGTTTCACCTTTTCCTGAGAACTTCAGGTAACAGACGGAGGAGCATTAGCAAAGAGCAATTGAGGACGGAAGCTAGGATATCTGACATTCAGGAATCATTAAGTTTTCATCTCAGAATTCGACATTAACCAATAAACCAGAAGGGAAATGATGGAGAAGCAAGGAAAACACTGCTTCTTGACTATTTTTAATAGAACTCCCTGACAAGACATTTTGATTCAAAAATGCTTCACATTTGGATGTTCTCGTTAGTCACTGGTGTTATCAAATACCAAATGCTAATTAGATCATAAGGTTTAACTAGCTGGACTGAAATGCCAAAATATTCAAGGTTATTTCATCATAAACCCCACAGAGGCATGAGGAGTTCTAGTTCTTTCCCCAATGCATTCCGGGTGTGTTTTGGACAGAAGGACTTCTGGAATTCCTGAGGCACCTGAATACCAAGCTTTTGTCTCTAAGTGTTTGCCTTGCATCAGTAAAGGATGGTTGAGTTTTATTGAGGAAATGCTGGTGCTTACCCAGAGTTCCTGATGGGTTAATGAGTAAGAGACTTGGTCAAAGAATGACACATAAAGACTGAGCTAAGACATCAGCTAAATCTGATGGATAAATAAGATTCTAGCATGGCACAGGGCAGTTAGGTGGCACAGTGAATAAAGCAGTGAGACTAGAATCAGGAAGAACTGAGTTCAAATCCAGCTTCAGACACTTACTACCTCTGCAGCCCTAGGAAAGTCATTTAATCCTGTTTGCTTCCGTTTCTTCATCTTTAAAATGAGCTGGAGAACAAAATGGTAAACTCTAGTATCTTTGCCGAAATGAAACAACAAAAAACCTCAATGGGGTCACAAAGAGCTGGACACAGCTGAAACCTCTGTCACTCCGAAGGGCTCAGGGAGTAACTGAGTATAGATCTCTTTGAAGACCCAGGCTGACCCTGGAGAGCCCCTCCTTCATGGGTGAGGGAAGACATGCTTTCCATGGGAAGCACTGAGCAACAGGCAGCTCTGCTCACCACAGCCTGCCTCAGTGCCTGCTCTGGACAGGGGCTCACCTGAAGCAGCTGCCCAGCAAGGGCTGCTGAGACAGTCTGGAAGGCCTTTTGGAAATTCAGTGGATTTTGTCTTTGAGTGATGGTGGAGTGCTTGTGTGCACCTGTGTGGATGTGTGCATGTGGATGTGGTTGTGCTGCACACATGTGTGCATGGGTGTGTGTGCACATGTGTGTGAGTGTGTACACATGGATGTGCATGTGTGTGGACATGATTGTGCACATGCGTGCGAGTGGGTGTGCATGGGTGTAGGTGTGCATGTAGGTGTGTTGCATGCATGTGTGTGAGTTGGGGGGTGCATTTGGGTATAGTTGTGCTGCATGCATGTATGTGCACATGGGTGTGTTTGCACATGTGTGTGAATGCGTGCCCATGGGTGTGTGTGCACATGGGTGTGAGTGTGTGTGCATGGGTGTATGTGTACACAGGCCATACACACACATTCTCAGAGGGCTCATCTCTAAGTAAAGGTAGATCTATCTTTCATTCCCCAAGGTCCCACTTACAGAGAGAGGCTGGCCCACCTGACTGCTTGCTAGATAGGCCAGCTGACTCTTCTCTATTGACTCGAGGGGTCCAGACTCACCCTAATCTGAATGCCCTGCTAGGCTTTGTGCCCCTGAGAGACACAGAACTTCCTCTACTCTGAGCACTGTCATTCAGTCACACACACATTCAGGACACACACCCTCAGGTGTGTCCAATTCTCTGTGACCCCATTTGGGGTTTTCTTGGCAAAGATACAGGTTTGCCATTTGCTTCTCCAGCTCATTTCACAGAGGAGGAAATGGAGGTGAACAGGGTTATGTGACTCACCAAGGGTCACAGAGCTAGTGTCTGAGGCCAGAGTTGAGCTCAGGGAGATGAGTCTTCCTGATTCTAGGCCTGGCAGCCCCACCAAGTGCTTCTACTCTAATTGCCCCCACTCAACTATGAAGAATCTCCTCTAGAACACAAGGCCACTTTGTCTGCCCCGTTCTTCTAGGGCCAGGCCTTATCAGCCCTTCCAGAACAGCCCAACCCCTCCCCACAGGCAGGCAGCACATTCTACCCAATGCACTTTCAGGTGACTTCATTGTTAGGAAATCATTTCTTGTGCTAAATCCCAATCTATATCCTTGCAATCAATATCTACTGGTTTTAGTTCTGTTCTCCAGAATCCTATAGATTGCCACAAATATATATATATATATATGCCACAAATGCCTTGGTGTGAAAGCCCTTCCAAGATTTGAAAGGAGCAATCATGTTCCCATGCTTGTACTGGGCACCATCCCAGGAAGAGAAATGAAGTCACTCAGACTTCCATACCTAACTGGGGCCTCCCTATCCAAAGGGATGGAAGGGCAGTCACCAGCCAGGACGAACTATGAGGTCCTTTTCCTGATTCATGGGTCTGCAGTGAATGTGCCCTTCATTGCAATCCAATGTATCCAGAGCTCTCTGAATTGTCATTGAAACATGCTCTGGGCAAGCCTGGACACTTAGCATGGCCTCGGGTGGTCTAGACTAAAGGGGAGCTGTGGGCAGGGGATGTAGGTTCAGGCCTTGGCCATGTCTTGCTTGCCCTGAGATGGGGCCCAGGCTTCTGCCCCCCACTGTGGCTGGATGCCCCAGAAGAAGATCTATCACAGCTTGCTGGCCCTCTTCCCCATGCTAAACACTCTTTGGTCCTTCACCTGAGCTTCTCCTGCCGGGGAGAAGGCAGGGGAGGGGCATGAGATCATATGTAGGGGACCAAATATTTTCATAAATATGTTTTTAAAGAGCCCCGGTTTCTGCTCCTTTTTTGTGTTCTTCCCTTTGTATTATCTTCTGGCTCTTTTCTACTCCAACTCCAGCCCCAATCTTCGTATCCCCATCTTATTTGGAGAATTATGACTGGAATTCCAGAAAAGTAGTCTCATCCAAAGGGTTGGTTTGGTTTTCTGAGGGCTTTTTGTTTGTTTGCTTGACAAATGACAAATTGAACGTTTCTATTAATGGACAAATGTTTGCATTGATTTATGATTGGTCCCTTCAGCTGGTCTCACCACCTCATAGGCCTTCTAGGGTAAGGGTGCCAATTCCCCTCTTGAATGTGATATCTGGAACAGAACTATATAGGGTCTGAACATTCTATATATGATGGTGATACCATCAGGTCCTTCAGGACAGTAACGGGGGGATCCATGAAAAAACCCTGGGATGTAAGGAGTGCTGGAGAACCTACCAGCTTTTAGTCTCTACTCTGTCTGAGTGAAAGAGGGCTAAGATGGGGCATTGATGGAGGCCATCTAGGAAGCACGGTTGCAATCTCTTAATTTTACAGATAAAGAAATAGAGGTCACAAAGAAGTCAAGGGACTCTTCTATGATCACACAGGCAGAGTAGTAGAGTCAAGATTTGAACTCAATCCCTCTGATATGAAATTTCACTCTTCTCCCTTTGGGCTAGGTTATCATTCTGAAGCTGACCATTTTGTTCAGAGGAAAATGGAGGGAGAGAAGTGGCCTTTGGTAAGAGTGGATGCTGAACTCAGTGAAGGAGTGAGAGACTAGAGTGAAAATCAATGGCCTGCGGCCCATTCATACATCAGGCTTCTGCTCCAGAGCCTCAGCATATCACAATGATAACTTTCATCGGGATTTCAATTAACTGAGAAAATGCTAAGTGGCCATAGAATCCATGAGCAAGAATAAAGGGGACTTCCCATAGGAACACCATTCTGGGTTGATTAACTCTACCAGATCAAGCGATTGGTGGAGCCCTACCACTGAGGCCCAGACTGAACATCAAATTCTTCCAGAAGCCAGAGTGGGCCCCACAGTACAGGGGGTGGGATAGGTTCCCTGTAGAGTATATAGCAAAACAAGGGGAAATTAGCTCAATAAATTTCTTCAACAGCCTTCATGTTCAAGGCATCAACTGATTACTACTCTAATACTTCATTGCAGGCTGGAGTCTGAGCCTGGGTTCTCAGAGGTGCCAGAGCATCATCTAGGTATTTCAGACATCTGCAGAGGCATGATGGACAGCTCAGGACACAGACTATGTAGCCTTCCCAAGGACGATCACCACTTGTGTGATTCTTGGCTCAAGCAGCCATTTGCAGAAGACTCTCTTTGGTGGAGACCGATTATTCAATTCTGTTGCCTATGTAAGGTATAGAGTTGGTGAAAGCTGGAGAAAAGAGAAACTATGGTCTTCTGGCTTCCAACTTTGAGACAGAAAACATGGGATTCTAGATTCTACACAGGTCCCTGAGGGGAGAGAAAACTCTGAAAAGACGCTAACAGGGAGAGTTACTGGCACTTAAATCATGTCTCAAATCCCAGCTTACTCCAGACTTGGGAGAATTTCCCCTTGGGTGAGATCTCAGACCATCTCTCTTGGTTAGCTGAGATGATCTCATTCCCAAAGGTAGAGTTCATTTACTCTGTGTATTATCTGGTCTATCATCTCCTATGTAGACTTGCTCTGATTTCCATTTCCTGGATGTTTGGATAAACAGGTTTACTTGCTTTTTGCTACATGTGTTCATTGTGGAACTGGCATCTGGTGGGAAAGGAATCAAGCCTTAGATAGAGAGGTTGGGGCACTCCTTCCCCATTAAGGGAGAGAAATCAGGAGCACAGCTTGGACCTGAAAATTATTTCCTCTAGCTAACAATATTTAAGGGAGCAGAGAGAAAACATTCTTGACCAGGATTCCCTCTCTTTGAGGAGAGCAGAGTGGCCAGCCTCTGGCGCAACCTCCTACTTCCTTTCCTGAAAGGAATCAAAGTCTCCTTTAGAGAAGGGTGGGATGGAGGGTGGAAGGCTTCTAGACATATTGATTCTTGCCTGCCTGTGAGCCATACCTAGAGAGTACTAGGGAGACATACATAACCTACAGGAGCAAAACACTACACAGCATCACAAATCCTTACATTTGGTACACAAAGGCTCCCACTGGCAGGCTTGTGAATTCTTTGAACCTGGCAGCCAAAAGGAGGAAGAAAAATCCAAGATGGCCCTTAGTTTTGGGTGACCCATCTTACTTCTCCCTGTAGAGCAGTGGAGATGCAGAAAAGGGGACACATAGTGTTAGGAATCTGGCATTCTTAGATGTCTTCCTAGAAACATTAACTTGGCTCCTTGGGATCTAAATAGGAGCTCCTTGTACTCTGACCAACAAGGGCTCACACTGCAAGGGGAGCTGATTCACATCAATATGGATGTTCTTGATATCAGTTAGACAAGAAAACAGAAGAACAGCATGGTTAAAGTATAGGAATAAATGGAGTTTTCCTTAGAATAATAGGTAACATCTACTTAAATCCATCAGCAAGTATGATATGCAATGGGGATAAACTAGAAGCATTTCCAATAAGATCAGGAGAGAAACAAGGATGTCCATTTTCACCCCTTTTGTTCAATCTGGTACTATAAATGCTAGCAGTAGCAATTAGAGAAGAAAAAGAAATCAAAGGAATCAAATTAAGCCAAGAAGAGACTAAATTATCACTCTTTGCAGATGACATGATGATGTACTTGGAGAATCCTAGAGAATCAAGTAAAAAATTTCTTGAGACAATAAATAAATTTAGCAAAGTTGCAAGATATAAAATAAACCCACATAAATCCTCAGAATTCCTGTATATTTCCAATGAAGC
>JAQQSW010022618.1:0-10425 GCA_028646575.1 Pseudocheirus occidentalis
ACCTTTTAATGGTAAATAGAGAACTTCTTCCTGTATTTTATCTTAGAGACCAAACAAAAGGAGTTCCTGAAAGCTCTTTTAAGCAAAAAGATGACATGAATAACTTTTGCCTTCGGTATATCAATAGATGAGTGAAAATTCACATAACACTATAACTTGCTAGCCCTACAACCAGGGCTTCTCCAACTAACCTTTTTATGGACCCCACTCCTGCTATACACAGACACACACAGACACACACACACACACAAATATATATTTCCAATCTTCTTACATTTTACATCCTATCCACCAATCCCACCCTTTGATCCATTGACATCAGCTTCCTTGTACTTCCTCTAACAAGACACACCATCTCCAATCTTCAGGCATTTTCTTTGGCTGTCCATCATGCCATTCGTGACTCTTCCTCCTAACCTATGTCTCCTGGCTTCCTTTGCTTTTTTCAAGTCCCAACTAAAATTCCACCATCTACAAGAAATCTTTCACAATCCTCTTTCCCTCTGTTGGTTATTTCGAATTTATCCTGTGTGTTGTTTGTTTGCACTTGTTTGCATTTGCATGTTGTCTGCTTCATTAGACAATGAACTGCTTTAGAGCAGGGATTTTCTTTTGCTTTCTTTATATCTTCATCCCTTAGCATAGTACCTAGCACATAGCAGGCACTTCATAAATGTGCATTTACTGACTGTTTAAGGGAAATTGATCTACCAAGGGAAAACAGTTTTGATAAGAGAAAGCAGAATATAGACTCAAGGATACCATCCATTGAGGAGTGAGTTAATTAATGAGGTCATTGAGAATGAGAATGAAAAAAGAAATTGCTTTTAGAGATATTGAAGATCACTATAAGAAAATGTTTCTAATTCCTTCCTCGTCTTCTCTGAGACCCAGAAACATTTCCAGACACCGATCTTTCTATTCTGTTACAGTTAATCTACACAACTTTGGTATTTAGCCCTGGGGCTGAGCATTCCTTATTACTGGTGAGAAAAATTTAGAGAACACACTACATTTAGCTTGTGGTACAAACCTGGACCTCCCCAGATAAGCTCCTTCCCAGAATTCCATACTTTTGCATTAAGAATAGCAATTACATTCAAGTTATGATTACTGTTGTTAAGATTATAACAATTTACTGTCCACAGGACCTCACCATTCCCATTATTTGTTAGACTAAGACTATCTTCTTTGATGTTTATTCTAGTGTATATGTTATATCTTCCTATTCAAATAAGCTTGGTGAGGACAGGGACTATGGCACTTTTGTATTTCTATAACGGATGCACAGAAAAGGCATACTGAACATTTAAAATGTTGATTCAATTCATTCATTAACTAACTCTCTTTTTAAAAAAAAGGGAAATAGAAATAACCATTTTCCTATCAATGCCCAACCCACCCCCAAGCATAATCCTACATGACTTTTGTTTGCAAATCAAATTCATCTTTAAAAGAATGGCAATTTGCTACCAATGAAGATGTTCAAAGAGATATGGTAAAGATATCCTTGAGAATTGGAAGAATTCCATAAATATTTTAAGTAATTATAGCATTACTGGAATGAATATGGAGTTCCTTAAGGAGAGTTCTAAGAAGAGGATGATGTTCTTATGTTTTGTTATTTTTGTAGGAAAGGTCAGTCATAGTACTAGAGAAGAGAGGACTTATACATAGTGATGTAGAGTTTGTACTTCACATTCCTATACTCCTTGAACCACAGACAAAGAATTTGATCTTTTAGCACATGTCTAGTCAAGGAAATGATAATGATTTAACAGTAAGTAGTAAGTAAGAAATAAGTACAAGCTATTCCAAAAGTCATAGTGCAGTTTTAATCTCCTAAATATTAAAAATGTGCTAAGACTTTCATATCCAAATAGAAATCAATATTTTTGAAGTCAGTTATATTCTTTATGCTTTTATGGGAGTATAGAAACATATATTTTCTCTTCCAAAATACTTATTTACTCATCAAATAAATAATTTAATGTTAAATGTATAAATCAAGTTGTAAAATCACTTTACAAAATGCCTGCTATGCCATATTTTTAAAACTTTTTTTTCTTGACCTATAATTTCACTAAAGTAAGGAACTCCAGGTGATAATGCTTTCCATTTTTATGTAATTCATCAAATCTTATAAAGTAGCCTGTAGCACTGAGAGGTTAAATACCTTGCACAGGGTCCTACAAAACCAATGTATTAAAAAAGTTGAAACTGAGCCTAAGTCTTCCTAACTTCTGGTGTCAGTTGACTATTCTAGGCTACCATGAATACAATATGTGTCTTGGTTTTGTCATGTCTCCTTTTTGAAAGATGATATAGAATTCAGCCTTCACTATCATACTGAAAGCCTGCATTAGAACCTTTAACCTTTCCTGTGAAACTCGAGTTTTAACTTGCTCTCATTTTGCCAATATCTACAAGTACCCTGGAATCCTATGGCTAAATGTTTGTTGTGAGCAATTATTTATCAAAAATCAGCAAATGTTACAAATCAGGGTTTGCCTTATTATTTTGGTGATTGTGAATGAAGAAAGTGAGGTAGAAATTAAACTTAAGAGGCAGCTAGATGTCCCAGTGAATAGAACACCAGCCTTGGATTCAGGAAAACCTGACTCCAGCCTCAGACATTCAACACTTTGCTCTCTGTGTGACCTTGGGCAAGTCACTTAACCCCAATTGACCTGCCTTCCCCCCTCCAAAACGCCAAAAAGGGGGGGGTCATCTAGGTGGCATATTAAATAGAGCACCAGCTCTGGAGTCAGAAGGACCAGAGTTCAAATGTGGCTTCAGACACCTGACACATTTACTAATCATGTGACTTTGGGTAAGTAACTTAACCCAACTGCTCTCCAAAAAGCAAAAAAAAAGAAATTAAACTTAAAAGTATGGCCTTTGTGGAAGGAATTTCCTCACTGAGTGTCCTCTACTCTGTAATAGGTATAATCTTCCTCTTTTTCTAACTCTCTAATCTTTCTTTTTCTCACTTTCTGTGTCTGTCTTTCTATCTACTTATCTAATCATAAGATCAAAGATTAAGACTTGAAAGACACTCTGAAGTTAAGTTGACCAATCCCCTCATTTTATGCTTGATCTAATTGAAGTCCAGAGATGCTAAATGATCTGACCAATAAAAAAAACAAACAAACCATGATTAGGAAGTGGAAGACAAGGAATTTGAATATAAGGAATTTGAATATATAGACAAGGAATTTGAACATAAATCTTCTAACTCCAGCTCATTGTCCTTTCAAGATACATTGTACTATAGATAGATAGATAGATAGATAGATAGATAGATAGATAGATAGATAGATAGAAAGACTGATATGGGAACAGATAGACAGAGAAGGATAGAAGGGTATATAGAGACAAATAGACATATGGACAGAGAGACTATCAGAAAGATTAAAAGAAACAGACAGATGGCTAAATAGAAAAATAAAACAGAGGGATGGAGCCAAGATGTCAGCGTAGAAGCAGCAAAGTTTCACAGCTCCCATATAGCCACCTTAAATTCCCATAAAATATGACTCTAATCAAATTTTAGGGGTCCAAAACTCACAAAAATACAGAAAACACACTGCTCACTGAAGACAACTTGGCAGGTGGGGCTCATCTCAGCAGGCTGGGAGTTAAATTTGAATTTGGCTTAGGGAGGAAGTGATATATACTCTACATTGGGTTTCTTGTCCTACAGGAGAGTAAGGAGGAAAAGGATGATAGTGGGGATGACGGAGAGGAGGGCAGGTTGTGGGGGTAGGGTTGTTAGAAGCACACACTTTTGTAAATGGACAGGGACAAAGTGGAGAATAGAACAAGTGGGGGGGCAGGATAGAATGGAGGGAAGTATAGTCACTCTTTCACAATATGTCCATTGTGGAGATGTTTTGTGTAACCATATATTGCTTGTCTTTCTAATGGGGGTGGGTGACAAGGGAGGAAGAGAAAGAATCTAGAATTTAAAGTTTTAAAATCTAGTGTTAAAAAATGTATACACACACATATATGTATGCGTGTATACGTATGTATATATGTATATATTATTATTATTATTATAATTTACATGCAACTGGGAAATAAGATTTACAGGCACTGGGGTAGAGAGATCCATCTTGCCCTACCAGAAAGTCAGAGGAGTGAAGGAGAGGAGATTGGAGAAAGCATATTGGGGGAGGGGGTATACAGTGGGATCACTGTTTTCAGGTGGTGGATAGGGGAAAGACAGGGAGGAAATTTGTAACTCAATATCTTGTGGAAATGAATGATTTAAACTAAAAATAAATAAAAGTTAATTTTTAAAAAAGAAGAAATATAAAAAAAATTTTTTGGCAAAATTGTGAGTGGGCTGAATTTACTTTTGTAACAACAACAACAATAATAGTAATCATTTAGAAACATGTTCTTACCACCTGAAATTCTAAAAAAAAAAGTCCATTTTTTAGAATCTCAGACTTAAAATTTGCTAAATATTATTCGCTCTTATGGTGGAAGCTGAATGAAACTTCACATCTTCTGGGTACCAAAAGATACATCAAGTATTAAGAAAAACCTGAAACTATCCTTTGTAACCAAATGGGAGCAAATCCTCTACTATAAATACAAACATCTAAATTTCATTGAGAATTCATCAAATAAACTGGACTGGAATTAATTATCATTGAAAATCAGAATGGCTTTCTATAAGTACCTAGGCATTATATTGATTAATGCAAATAGTTAAGAATGACCTTTTTAATAGATGTCACTATAGCAAATATCAATAATCTCCAAACTACATGGATCTAAGCACTTTCAAAACATAGTCTTGAGAAAGGAATTAAAGCCATGTGGGAATATTATGAAGTATGAAATCATCCTCATTGTCCTGTTTGTTACTGGATTTGCCCCAAAAATGCTTTCATTGAACCTACAACACAAAACGTTCATTTAAATACAAAAAGTGTCAATATTTTCCACTTGTGCAATAGTTTACAAAACATTAAATGTAGAAATAACAGTATAGCATCTTCCCTGGGGGTATGTCCACTTTAACTTTATCAGAAAAGATGAGAAAACTGAGATGCCAGTGATAATATTAATGATGAAGCTAAAGATGGCAATGATGAGAACAAAGAAACTGTAGAATATATGTGACAACACCAGCCACAAAAAGTTTTGCACCTACCAAACATTTCTCAAGATGTAACTGATTTCCTAAAATTATATATCTGAATTTTCTCTCCTTTATAAACTGAGTTTGGCAAAATGCTATACAACAAATACAAAGCAAACAAAAAACATCCTTGAGAAGTTTAATGAATAAGCTATGCTAGAACCACACCATTAGCATCAATTAAGATGTTATTTACAATTGCTGAGAAATAAGATTGATATATAAATATTTCAAACAGAATGTTTAACGGATGTCATCATACAAAAATATTTATAATATCTAAGATATGTGACACATAAAAGCTTTCAAAATATAAAATAATTATCTAGCAGAGGAAAACAAAATCATGTAGAAACAATTTGAAGGCCATATTTATCCTTACAGTACTGTCTACTACTGAAGTTGTCTTTAGGGTACTTTCAGTGAGCCTACTGTTTAAAAAAGACCCTCGGGTCCAAAAGATCTTAGATCCAAAAAGTGACCTGAAATGAAACAGAATCTGATCACTGATTATAAAAAACATTTATTTTCTGAGAAAATCTTGCACAAGCAGAGCAGAAAGTAGAGGGATCTCAATTACTCAAAGGGGAGTGGAAGAAGGGTGAGATAATATGGTTTCTGGACTTTCAACCAAGGAGTGGGGGTTAAGGGAGAAAGATATCTGTATATATAATAGGCCAGAAAATCAGGACATTTAGAAACAACCAAGCAAGTTCTTTAGTCTGCAGGTTCTGCTCAGGGTTGTCCTTCAGTTGTTCCTGGTTGGATCTGTGGTTTCTTGCAGTTACAGGCATCTCCAAATTTGACTAGAGTTCACTCTCAAAGTATTACCGGTAGGTCAAGGATATCTGAGCCTCAGAAATCCTTCTGATTTTCTGGTTCTTCTGTATTTCCATTGTCCTGATGTGTGTAAAGAAGAGAAGCTCCAATATATCTAACAAGTCATTGTAATTATAACAGAGCTCATGTCTACAGAGCAGAGTTGATAATATTCATTTTGTCAGTATATATTTAGTATATCCTTGGGTAGGTACATGTTGTTTCCCCTGATAGAATGTTAACTCCTTGAGAGCAGGATTTTTTTTCTCAGCATCCCTCAGCATTTAGCACGGGGCATGATACATAATAGATACCTTATAAATGTGGATAGATTGATGTGCTTTTATTATTTTCTTATTCAATTACAAAAACAGTTTTATTATACACATATTTAATAGGTCATGGAATATTAAATATAAAACAGTAGCAAGATAGTGATGTAACCCTGACCTATTCCTATATGAATTGCATTGTAAAAGATGAGATGAACAAGGGAATACTCCTAACAATTCACATTTGCAAAGCTCTTTAAAGTTTTCACAGCTCTTTACATAAATTATTTTATTTAATCCATGCTACAAGTCTGTGAGGCAGGTAAAGTTGCTATCCTCATTTTATAGATAAGAAAATTGACATTTAAAAAAATGTCACTTGCTCTGGAACACACAAATAGTTAGCATATGCCTTCCTGATTTGAGGTCCCGGACCAGTGCTGATCATTATAATTAATTTTCATTTAATAAAGCATAATTAATTATATTTAATTGGACCTATTTACAAGTCCCATCAAAAATACTGTATTCAGTGAATGAAAAAGTACATATTAAGATCTATGTGCAAAGTTCTATGCCACATTCTTTGTATACAGACAGAAAACTGATGGTTCATCTTCTGAAGGAGATAACATTATAACTGGGAGAGTCAACATATATTAGATTTCAGCTGTAAGTCAGATGGAAAGGCAGTCCAGTGCTTCATAGGGTACAATAGCAAAGTAGATGGTAACCTATCTTGTTTAATGTCTTTTCCAATAATAAAACCATTTCAGTTTCTGTTTAACCATTTGAATATGTCAAGGACTACCATATAAAACAATCTAAAGTCCACCCTCTGTTTGAAGACTTCAACAAGGGGTAATCTGCTAATTCTTGAGTCAACCCATTCTCCTCCGAGACAATTTTGAGTATTAGGAAATTTTTATTTGCTTTTTTTTTCTCTCACTACCCCCCACCCCCACCACTTTTCTTTTCTCTTCTTGGCATCAAACATACATTTTGTTATTTTAGTTTTTGTCTTATTAAAAAATATATATTTGAATTAACTTAAACGTTAGCCTAACTGAACAAGTAGATAACTGTGTGGGCCCAAGTTGAAAATTTCTTTATTGTTCATCTGTGCCTAACTTAGCAATGATATTGGAATGGTTTGCCATTTCCTGCTCCAGTGAATTAATCAAACAGATTAAAGGACTTGCCCGGACACACAGCAAGTGAGTGTCTGAGTCTGTATTTGAACTCAAGTCTTTCAGACTCTATACCCAGTGCTTTATCTATTGAGCTACCTAGCTGCTCAACTCTACACCACCCCCCACCAAAATCTAGAAATGACAAAATGTGGTATTGCAGTGGAGGCCCAGATGACACAGCACATGGAGGTCTGGTCAATGTGGCTACAAGTTGACCCACCAACCACAAGGGACATTCCCAGGCCTATCACTGCAGTGCTTGGGTCTGACAAATGCAGGGCCTGCAGCAGTGGCAGCAGCTACACCTGGGACTACCAACCCACAGCCTAGAAATCTAGAAAACACGTATCGGAACTTCCAGGAACCAGGATGGCAGAGTGAACCCTGGCTGCTCCAATTCCCCCCACATCCCCACCCTGGAAACAGCAATTATTGCCCTGGAGAAAGATTTAAAACAATTATGGCTTGGGAGCCCTTGAAGGAAGGGCATGGCTAAGGCCCTGCCTCAAAATGGTTAAAACATAGAAAGCAAAGACAAAGACTCTATAATCCTATTATTGTGAGCAGGAGGAACCAAATTCAGCAGGAAACAGTAGTGACTCCACACCCACAGTTGAAGCCTCAACAGGGAATATGAATTGGTCTCAAGCACAGAAAGCATTCTTAGATGAGCTCAAAAAGAAGTTTGAAAAACAAATTAGAGTGGTAGAAGATAAAATGAATAATTCTTTTAAAATCAAAATTGTGAAATTAGAAAAACACTATAATGAAGAAAACAGTTCCTTAAATACAAAAACGTGTGAAACGGCAAAATATATGAAAAAGGAACTTCAAAAACTGACTGAGGAAAATAATTTGCTAAAAATTAGGATCAACCAAATTGGAGCTAATGAACCTATGAGGCACCAAGAATCAGTCAAAAAACATCAAGAATGAAAAATTAGAAAAAAGAAGAGGTAAAATATCTTAAAGGACAATAACTGACCTCGAAAACAGATCCAGGAGAGATAATCTAAGAATTATTTGTCTACCAGAAAATCATGATGAAAAAAAAAGAGCCTGGACAACATATTCCTAGAGCGTATCAAGGAAAACTGCCCTGAGATCCTAGACCTATAGATTAAAATAGAAATTGAGAGAATCCACCAGACACCTCCTGAAAGGGACCCCAAATTGAAAAGTCCATGAAATGTTGTAGCCAAATTCCAGAGCTATGAGGTAAAAGAGAAAATACTGCAAGCAGCCAGAAAGAAACAATTCAAATATTGCAGAACTACAGTAAGGGTCACACAGGATCTAGCAGCTTCTACATTTAAAGATCAGAGGGACTGGAATACGATATGGTGCAAGGCAAAAGAGCTTGGGTTACAACCAAGGATCAGCTATCCAGTGAAACTGAGAATAATCTTCCAGTCAAGGAGATGCTTATTCAATGATATGATGGACTTCCAAACCTTCCTGATGAAAAAGCCAGAGCTCAATGGAAAAGTCAACCTCCAATTACAAGACTCAAGAGAGAACAACCTGGAACTACATCCAAATGACTATAAATAAGTGTACACCATTTGACCCAGTAATACCACTTCTAGGGTTATATCCCAAAGAGATCAGAGAAGTGGGAAGAGGACCTATATGTACGAAAAATCTTAGAGCAGCTGTTTTTGTGGTGGCAAAGAATTGGAAATCAAGGGGATGCTGATCAGTTGGGGAATGGTTGAACGAGTTGTGGTATATGAATATAATGGAATACTACTATATTATAAGAAATGAGGGGGGCGGCCAGATGGAGCACTGAGTAGAGCACTGGCCCTGGAGTCAAGAGAACCTGGGTTCAAATTCGGCCTCATACATTCGGCACGCTTACTAGCCATATGACTTTGGGCAAGTCACAACCCCAAATGCCCTCCAAAAAGAAAAAAAAAGAAAAAAAAAGAAATGAGGAGCAGAAAGATTTCATATTTACCTGGAGAGGCTTATACAAACTGATGCTAAGTGAGAAGAGCAGAACCAGGAAAAATTTGTACACAATCACAGACACATCATATGTGTGACGACCAACCTTGATAAACTAGATTCTTCTCAGCGATGCACAGTTATGAGACAACTCTACAAGTCTAGGCAACTAAGTGGATAGATCACTGGGACTAGGACCAGAAAGTTGTTGTTGTTTGGTTTTTTCAGTTATGTCTGAATCTTTGTGACCTCATGTGGAATTTTCTTGACAAAGATACTGGAACACTTTGCCATTTCCTTCTCTAGCTCATTTTAAGTTTGAGAAAAACTGTGTCAAATGGTGTTAAGTGACTTGTCCAGGATCACATACCTAGAGAGTATTTGAGGCCGGTTTTGAACTCAGATCTGAGTTATTTAATTTATGCCTGCCTCAGTTCACTTAACTATAAAATAAGTTTAATAACATCTACCTCACAGGATTATGATGATCAAATATGATATTTGTAATGTTCTGGCAGATAGTAGGTTATTAACAAGTGTTTATTCCTTTCCCTTGGACAAGGCATCTACATGTAACCCTTACATGTAATTTAGAGGTATCCTAATCAGAAATCCTACCAACAATGGCTAGTCAAGTTCTGTGAGCAAGGCTACACAGTGCTCCCCTCAGGGTTTTGGAAGTATTCTTGAGGGACATTGGAATACAATTCTCTTCACCTACATTGTAACAGATAATCCTTTATTTGAGATAATCCACCCCATTCTATCTCTCCCTCTACCCTTCTCCCAATATATTCCTCTCTCACCTCTAAATCATATTTTTATATCATCCCTTCACATTCAACTCACCCTGTGCCCTCTATGTACACATGCATACATATATGCACACACATATACACACACATCTATACATGCATATATGTATGTATGTCTATATACACACATATATTTCTTTCAACTATCCTTATAGTGAGAAAAGTCTCATGAGTTACAAATATCATCTTTCCTTGTAGGAATGTAATTAGTC
>JAQQSW010022619.1:0-10425 GCA_028646575.1 Pseudocheirus occidentalis
GTCTCTGTGTATAAATATATTATACCACTTTATACACTCTCAGTTCAGAACAAGAATAGCTTATAAATACACAGCTTGAAAGTTCGCAAAATTTATTTTATGTATATTATCTTATTTGAACAATAGTCTTGTAAGGTAGGTGCTATCATTGTTATAGAAAGAAGGAAAGAAGGAAGGAAGGAAGGAAGGAAGGAAGGAAGGAAGGAAGGAAGAAAGTAAGGAAGGAAGTAAGGGAGGGAGGGAGAGAGGAAGGAAGGAATAAGGAATAAAAAAATGTTTATTAAGTGCTGAGTATGTACAAAGCCCAGTGTTAAAAATTGGGGATAGAAACAGAAAAGTCGGATAATGCCGGCTCTCAAGGACCACACATGTATGAGGTTTTAGCTGCAAATCAAGGGGAAAGCCTCTATGGCCCTTAGAGTAAAGGCGGGGGAGAAGCAGCTAATGACACATCATCTTTAATGTTGTTTCCATTGATAAAACCATATCTGTTTTTGATATGCATCATTTTTATCATTCAACCATTATCTTCATTTTCCAGATGGGGAAACTGAGAATCAGAGGGCACAAGGGAAATTACCCAAAGCTACCCAGCTAGAAAGAATCAGAGGCAGAAGGGAGACCCAGGTCTTTCTGAGTCAATGCCCCCCTCTCAAGTACACAAAGCTGCCTCAACAACAAGATAGAATCTACAAACAACTCAAAAACTCTTCTTTCCCTTTAAATGAATCCTTCTCTTTCTTCAATTTCCTGTGGCTGCAGGGAAAATTTCATAAAAAGAAATGGATGTGCTTGCCATGTGTTTCAGGGTAGCAAATTCTATTTTTGAGTAGAAAAAATAAAACCAAACTAAAAAAGATATATATTTTTTGAATTAAAACTACACTTTAATATTTTATTATTTGAGAATATAGACACCTCAAACTTTACAGATTTGTGGTCTCTTGCGGAGGTATGATCTCTGTCCAGAGCTAGGGATTACCAATTTGCTGAGTATATGGAAAGTCAAACATGAAAAATATAATAACCTGCTCTTCACTATTAAAAGGGTACAGTGTGCAGCAAGAACCAAAAACTATTTCTGTACAAGGGACCTTTATATTTTAACCTTTTTTGAAATCAGATTCAATAACCTTTTGAGACTTTTCTCACTGGGTGCTGGACAGAAGTGGAAGTACTAGAAATCTTACTTAGAATCATCCTCAATAGATTCCTTTTTTTTTTTCTTTTTCATTCTGGCTTTTTTAGACTGAAAATGTATGGGTGTTGAGGATAACCAGATAAGTAGAAACATGTTTATGAATGTTGGGGGTGAGGGTGGGTGGAAACAAAGCCTTGGAAGAAAGAGAAGAATAAATGATTTGGGAAAAATTGATAGACATGAGGCAGGGATAGTGGGGGGTGGGGGTGGGGAGGGGAGGGGGAATGAATCCTTAAAAAAGAGAAAAGAGTGGGAGGGCAGGGGTCCTGAAAGGCAGGAGAGAAAGAGATGAGGCTGACACAAAACATGAACACATTGACTGGTTCTCCACCCCCTCACCCCAAGCAGGCAGGCCTGCAGAGTCTGTAAATCCAGAAAGCTTTTCATTTCAACTCAGACACCATCCCTCTCCTTCCTCACTCCCCCGCCCCCAACCTGCTAATGCTTTTCTAATAATTACCATTTTTGAAACTATTTTGGCTGTTAAAAATGTTTTTTTTTAATAAGCTGATTAAAAGAGGCTGCTTATTAGCATAAGCTCCTTGCTGTTCAGCCCTCTTCCTAATTAAAAGCACTCATCTGTGGAGACCTCGATTTTCCCCTTCCCTCTGGGCTGGGTTTTTGGATATTTTTCCTTGGCAATTTGTTTTATTTCACTTTTGCTTTGGTGCTTTTCTCTTCGTTCCTGTTTGGCCATAGCAGAGTAGGAGCTGGAAGGTGAGGTTCAGAATGGATGTGGAGGGAAAAAGGGGAGTGCAATCTGAACATCCAGGAGGATCTGCTGCTCCTTCAAGGTCAATCTCAATTGATGGGAGTTTGTTACCAAGTTTTAATTTGGGGAACAAGCTGGAGTTGGATGTGGCTCTGGGCACATGATAGTGATGCCGGTGATGTTATGGCCCTTTCATCAGTAGTCCATGAAACTCAAATTCTTTCTGAAGATGTGGTAATGGATCACATTCTCATATATGTGCGTCTATATGTGTGTGTGTGTCTATGTATATACATACATATATACACATATACATACATAGAGACACACAGGGCTGAGTGTATTTTCTGCTCCATTAAAATATAACTTCCTTGAGAACAGAGATAATCTTTGCTTCTATATTTGCATTACTATTACTTACTACAGTACTTTGCACACTGTCCTTACTGTTGTTCAATTATTTCAGCCATGTCTGACTCTTTGTGACTCCATTTAGGATACTAGATACTGGAGTATTTAGTATTTCCTTCTCCAGTTTATTTTACAGATGAGGAAATTGAGGCAAATAGGACTAAGTGACTTGCCCAGGGTCACACAGCTAGTCAGGGTCTGAGACTGAATTTGAACTCAGGTCTTCTTGACTTTTGGGCTAGCACACTATCCATTCCAGTATCGTATATCTGTTTGTTTTTCATATTTAAACATTGGTTTTTGTCCCCTTGGGGTAGCACCTAACTCCTCCTTCCCCCCACCCCAGCCTCTTTGCACATAGTCAGCTCTTAATAAATGCTTTTTCATTCATTCCTTTCTCCCTAAGTAATTCCCAAACTCTTTCCCCATCTTACTTTGCTAAAATGGTTAGTTGGGATCAAAGTGGAGTCTGCCCAAGAGAAGGTTTGCTCATATATAGTTGCCTTATGGGATGTTGGTAGACATGGGTTCAAGATTTGACTCTGACACGGACTATACATCTATGATCAATACATTTAACTTTTCTGAGTCTTTTTTCCTTGTGTGCAAAATGTGAAGAGGAATGTCAATAGTACGTATCCTGGAGGGTTATTGCAAGATTAGAGTGATACAATCAGTAGTCTTAATTAGTGAATTAATTTAGCTGCTTGATCAGATTTGATAGATCAAATATTTAGTTATCACTAAACCTACTAGAAAATGAACAAAAGATTCTTTTTTTTCCAAAAATTGCTAATTCACAGCACACATGTTTACACAGTCCCAGAGGGAAGAAGTAGTTCAATACCCAGAGTTTCCTACATTAGTATAATTAAACATGCCCTGAGTTCAAGTTCCAACTCAACCATTTATTAGTTTGGGGATTTTTTACTTGACTCCTTAACCTCTCTAGACTTAGATTTCTTCTTCTAAAACATAAAAAAGGATAATACTTATTCAACATACCCCACAGAGTTGATGGGAAGAAAGGACTTTTTTAAACCCTAAAGTCCTGTGAATATGTTCCTTATTACCGGAGGAATTAAAACCAGGAAACAGCAACTAAGGGTGAATTCTTTCAGGGTTAGAGAATAGGGCATAAAAAAAGGAATAAAATCCTAAAAGTCCTTGTGAAAAAGCAGAAAACAATCACTGGAGCAGCTTGGAGATGACTGCAGAAAGGATAGTTTCAATCTGAAACTGAAGTAAGATAGACCTAAAATCTAGCAAGAAAGGATAGCGTGTTCCCTAGGGCCTGGCTGAAGAATGAGCTGTTCAACACAGGGGTGAAATAGAAAGACATCTGTCTAAGTCTGATTATTGTGTTAACCTCATTTCCTTTTGGGGGGATAGGGTTACAAGAATAGGAGATTAGAGAAATGCTTTAGACAGAGAGGCTTTTGAATTTAGCAAGGCATTTGACAGTCTCTTGGGAGACTGTGGTGGATAAGGTGGAGAAATGTAGACTGGGTAACAGTGCAGTTAGATGCATTCATAGCTAGCTAAACAGGCATATGCAAATAATGCTGATTAATTGTCTGTATCAATAGAAAAGAAACTTCCTAGAGATATGCCACTAGACTTTGTCGTAGATAATACAAACACACACTCATACACACACACACTCACACATACACACACACACACAAACACACGGGTTGTCCAGTTTCAAATGTCACAAAGTTGAGAGGGATAGTTAATACATTGTGTAAAAGAATCAAGATAGATGCAAAATTATCCCAAAAGAGACTAGAAAAAAATGAACTGAAACCACTAAGATGAAATTTAATAGAGAAAATGTAAAGTCCTGAACTTAGGTTCAAAAAGTCAATCACAGAACTATAAGATAAGGAAGACCTTTCTTAGCACTAGTTCATGTGAAAGAGAAGTGCAAATTCTCTCAACAGATACATGCTAAGTATTTGTCACATGCAAGACTCTTGAAAATAAATAAAAAGAGGTTTAGACTGCCATAGAATATTATATATCATAGGATCCAACCGTTCCTCCATTCTAAAGATGAGGGAAACCAGATCCAGAGTTTATGTCTTTCTTGTGGCAATACAAGTAGCAAGTGGAAAACAATTCAGTCTGACTTCAGATCTAATCCTCTTTCCACTATGCCCTAGAACCTCATATAAAACCAAAATAATATGCACCTGGAAAAGTAGGCATGATTATCAAGGGGCATGTTTAAAAATGAAAAACTGTTAAAAGTAGTTTATAATCTTGAACATTAAAATTCATTAAAGTAGTTATTACCAAAATTGTATGTTGCTGGGCAAAAAATGTAGCAATAAGTCAGTGGATTACACAGTATAAAAAACATTTGCAAAATGTATATAGAATATTACTGTTGGATAAACCTACAGAAAAGGAAAACTGAGGTAAAGATATGCATTCTACAAATGTACAAAATTGTGTACAATTTGTATAAATTTACTGGGGAAGGGGCGGCTAGGTGGGGTAGTGCATAGAGCACCGACCCTGGAGTCAGGAGTACCTGAGTTCAAATCCAGCCTCAGACACTTAACACAAAAAACTAGCCATGTGACCTTGGGCAAGTCACTTAACCCCAAGTGCCCTCCAAAAAAAGAATAAATTCTTAAAAAAAAATTTACTTGGGAACATTGGTTACCTATTTGATAAAAAATATATTTAGATCTACATCTCTCATCATATACCACAGTGAATCCCTGTTGAGTGAGAGGTAAATACACTCAAAAAAGAACTAAAAAGTTTGTAGAGGGCAGGGAACATTTATTTTTTGTCTTTCTATCCCCGGTGGGTTTTTTTTCATAGTAGGCAATTAATAAATGTTTATTAAATTAAATTTAAAAACACAAATTATTAATAATCACCCCAAATAATCAAACCCACGAGTAATCAGTGATATAATTTTTTTTAATTTCAGTTACAATGAAATAAAATAAAATAAAATAAAATTGAATTTGGGGAGGTTCGGCCCTGGAGTCAGGAGGACCTGAGTTCAAATCTGCCCTCAGACACTTAACACAAAAAACTAGACTTGTGGCCTTGGGCAAGTCACTTAACTTTATCTGCCCTCAAAAAAGCAAAAAAAAAAATAAACACCCATCAAACTGGCTGAAATAATTTAAAACAATGAGGTTCAATTCTACAAGGTCTGGGGAAGAACAAAACTGCTCATTTATTATGGATGGAATTGAAGACTTGAAGATTACTTTTAGGAAATAATAGGAAAATACACAGTGAAAGTTACATAAAGAACTCTGCTCTTTTCACCCAGTAACACTATTCTTCAAAATATGCCCTAAATATGTTAGCAAAAGTGGTGAAATAACTTGACTTTAGTAATCATTAGTGTGCATTTATTACATGCCACTTCTGTATGTACCAGGCACTGCACTAATCATTATGGATGCAAAGAAGAACAAAAGGGGCTCCCTGCTCACGTAGCATTATTTGTAATTGTAATTTTTTTTAATTCCCCAAATGGAAGCAACATAAATGGTCAACAATTGGATAATAGCTAAATAAAATGTGGCACCTTAATGTAAGGGAATACTATGATGCAATTAAAACCAAGAAATGTGAGGAATAAAACAAAATCTAAAAAGACCTTTATAGCACAATAAAAATTGAAAAAAACATATCCTGAAGACTAGAGAACCCCTTAACTACAACAAGATAAGAGGAAAAGGGAATGAGGATGAATGAACAAAGAATCCTGGAGACTGAGAGGAAATGACTAACAAGTTATGACAGTTTGTGAACTGCAATTAATTAAGTGTAAGTACAGCAAAGCAGGTTTAGTAAGTTGTATTGATATCAATATAGAGTTTATAAATACAGCAATTCGAATGAAATAGCACTTCATAGTTACAAAACACTTTACATATCTTAGCTTACTTTATATCCATAATAATACTGTGGAATATGTAGTATAAGAATTGTTATACCCATTTCAAATATGAGGAGAGACCCATAAACTTGAAACTATGAAACTGATAAACAAAAGTCAGAGCAGCTTAAAAAAATAAATCAGCCAATTATTGACCAATCTTATCAAAACCAGAAAGAGGAAAATTTTAAATGAGGCAAATGAGCTTCAAATTGCTCAGAGCTCATATTTTTAGTGTTCTCTATGGTTTACAAAATAGTTTACGAACAGCAGCCCTTGGAGAGAGTTGTTGCAAACACTATTGTTCCCTTTTATAGAAAAGGACATGGGAACTCAGAGAGGTGGTGACGTCAGCAAGGTTATATACACCCATATTAAATGACAGAATTTAGGCTTACTCTGGATTTTAGGATTACTTCTCTCTACACACTCTAGCCATATTGGCCACCTAACCATTTTAAAGCAATCAATTCGGGATCTCCAGGCCCTATACTTTCTGCAAGCTGTCCACCATGCCTGGGACATACCTCCTCCTCCTCTTGGCATCTTGGAACTCTTGATTTTCTTCACTTTTCAGCATAATTTCTGGCTAACCCCTTGCCAGGTACCCTCCATTTGCTAGTACCTCCCCCACCAAGGGTACCTTTGTTTTGTAGGTAGGTAGGCAGATAGACAGATGATAGATAGATAGATAGATAGATAGATAGATAGATAGATAGATAGATAGATAGACAGACAAATAGATGGACGGACAGACAGATGGATGGACAGATGCCCAGATAATATAAATAAATATACGTTGTCTCTCATGTTAAAATATAAGTTCTTTAAGGGCAGGAAATGTTTTGTTCTCAGTTTTATATCAACATCACCATGCACAGGACCTATCCCATAGTAGATGTTTAAGAAAGGGTATGGAGCAGGGGAAGCAGAAAGACTACAGGACTTGGAATCAGAAGACATGAGTATGAATCCTGCCTCATGCACTCCTGTATTCCTTTAACCTCTCTATGCCTCAGTTTCCTCCACTGTAAAGTGAGTATAGAGAAAGCTAAGTGGTTCAGTGGGAAGAGTGCCAGACCTGGAGTCAGAAAGACTCGTCTTCCTGAGTTCGAATCTGACCTCAAATACTTACTAGCTATGTGACCTTGGGCAAGTCACTTAACCCTGTTTGTCTCAGTTTCTTCATCTCTAAAATAAGCTGAAGAATAAAATGGCAAACAACTCCAGTATCTTTGCCAAAAACTAAATAAAACAAACCAAAACCCTAACATGGTCCCAAAGAATTGGACATGACTGAACATCAACAAAAATGAATATAATTATAGCTCATACTTCACAGGGTATTGTAGGATCAATTGAGTTTGCACATGTAAACCGCTTTATAAACCTTAAAGGACTCTATAAATGCCAGCAATTATTATTATTAAGAAATATTTGCTGTTTCATCTATTGATTCAAATAATTTTTCAGTTCTTAGTGGCATTCATAGAAGTATATCCAGATGATCTGGGGGATCAGGAATTCTCTTCTGCATTGTTCAAAATATATCTAGAGTATTTATGTTCACTTCCATGCACCACATTTTAAAATATGTAAAGAAAAAAGTGAATTTATCCAAGGGAAAACATTTAGAATATTGAGGATCCTGGACACCATATAATATGAAAAGAAATAGGGGGGAAGGGAACTGAGAATTATAAACTAGAAATAAGATTAAAGGATACATTATTCAATTCAACCCAAATCATCAGAAATCTTTAAAGGTGTGACATATGGAAGAGCTAATAGCATTATTGCAAGGCAGAATGGGGGGTCAATGAATGGAAGCTACATATTTATGATGTGAAACAATTTGATCTGTCCAAAAACTGAACAAATGATTCTTGTAAAAAGAGAACTCTAGAGCATTGCTGGTGTTCAAGACTCTGGATGACCATTAGTCAGCTTTGATGCTAGTAGCAGGAAATAACAGCAGTTAAATAATTTAAAAAAACCATAAATCCAGTGCAGCTAATTTTATGGCCCATTGATTCAGCTTCTTTTGCCATTGGTTTGTCTATATAAATGGACTAAAATTCATCTTTTCTTTTTTGGTCACTTAAAAAACAAACAAATTGATTGTGGCTTAGGATAAGATGGCCTTATTTTCTTAAAGATTAAATTTACTTCGTTCTTAAAATTTATAACCCACCTAACATAATCAAGAATTTGTCACCAGGGTAGGTACGACAATTTCTAGAAGTCTGCCACATCCCTCTAATCTTTTGTATTTATTTTAGGGAGTACATATTACATATACTGATGAAGTCAGGTGTATCTTTGAATCCCAACTTTGAAATATGTCTTAAACTTAACAGAAATATGTATGTATGTATGTATGTATGCATATATATGTATGTATATGTATATATATATATATAAACATCTATATACAACTATTGAAATCAGTTATATAAGAAAATGATTTTTTAAAAGATCTTTCATGAAATATTAAATCCTGGGTAATCAGGTGATAGGGAACCAGAACTTGTCCCAAATAGTCTTCATTTTGCTGTATGTAAGGCTGAATCATATATCTTCTGGTTTATTCTTTGTCCCTGTCAAAGGGAGTCAACATATACAATACACTAGCTTTAGGTTTAAGTGTAAACCTCTTGTTCTGTGCCTTGATACCTTTGTCACTAAGTAGTGTTTGCTAGAATTCCCACAATGTTCATTTATTCATGTGTCTTGGGAGGTCCCTTTAAAGAATAGCTGAAGCAGAGCAGAGTCAAGATGGAGGCTTAGAAGCAGAAGAACTCCACAGCTTCCACATAACCACCTCAAATACCTTGGAAATATGACTCTCATCAAATTTCAGAGCTCCAGAACCCACAAAATGACAGAGTAACAAAGCTCCTGCTGAAGTCAGCCTGGAAGGCAGATGGGAAGGGGTTCATTGTAGCGCACTAGGAGGCCAGACCAGCGGCTCCACATGAGCCCGTAGCTAGAGCCCTAGGGCAGCCAGAAAAAGCTGCAGCCAGAGCTTTCAGGGGAGTGGATCACTGGAAGCTGTGGCAGTTTCCACAATTATCAACCCATAAGAAACAAGGACTAAATGAAAGGTCAGTGGAACTCTGTTAAATTTGGGAGAAAGAGTCCAGCCATCTGCCTCCAGAGAGAGAAGTAGCATGGCTGCTTCAGAGCTCCTGGCCTACAGATTGCAGGGGGGCCAAGAAATCATTCAGTGGCTAAGTGCTCTTTCTTTAATCAGCCTGGATCGGGATCATAGTCATGAGGTGTGTGATCAGTGAGCCAAAGCTGGTGGGGGCTGCAGAAATGGTGGCCTCCTAAGAGCCCCTGCAGCTGTAAAAGCTCCAGCAATTTGGGACAGAGCTCTCCCCACTGGAAGCAGAGTTCTACTGAGCCCAACAGTCAAGTAATTGACTGGCAACATAGTAGGCAAAGGAAGCAAAGCAAGGCCAGGAATCCAACTTAGATTCCTTTTTTGGGGACAAAAAGGATCAAAGCATGGAGCAGGAGGAAGACAACACAGCCAGAACTCCTACACCAAAAGCTTCCAAGAAACATGTAGACTGCCTACAAGCCATAGGTGAACTTAAGAAGAATTTTGAAAACCAAATAAGAGAAGTGGAGGAAAAATTGGGAAAATAAATTAGAATGATGCAAAAATAAATTATGAAAACAGAGTCAACAATCTGACTGGAGAAAATAACACCTTAAAAAATAGATGAACTCAAATGGGAAAAGGGGCCCCAAAAGCCAATGAGGAGAAGAATGCCTTAAAAAGTTGAACTTGCCAGATGGAAAAAGAACCTCAAAGGCTCACTGAAAGGAGTAATTCCTTCAGAATTAGAGTGGAGCAAATGGAAGCAAATGACTTTATGAGAAATCAAGATACTATTAAACAGATCCAAACAAATGAAAAAATAGAAGACAATTTGAAATATCTCCTTGAAAAAAACACTCACCTGGAAAATAGATCCAGGAGAGACAATTTAAAAATTATTCGACTACCTGAAAGCTGTGATCAGAAAAAGAATCTAGAAACCATCCTTCAAGTAATTCTTAAGAAAAATTGCCCAGATACTTTAGAACCAGAGGGAAAATAGAACGTAAAAGAATTCACCAATCACCTCTTGAAAAAGATCCCCAAAAGAAAACTCCTAGGAATGT
>JAQQSW010022620.1:0-10425 GCA_028646575.1 Pseudocheirus occidentalis
TCTGTTACGATTTTTTTCTAGCTCTATAAACATATATTTTGGTAGTTTGACTGGTATGGAACTGAATAAATAGATTAAATTGGGTAGAATTGTCATTTTAATTATATTGGCTCAACCTAATCCTGAACAATTAATTTTTTTCCCAATTGTTAGATCTGACTTCATCTGTGGGAAAAGTGTTTTGTAATTGTGATCATATAGTTTGTCTTATCAGGTAAACTCATAAATATTTTATACTGTCTACAATTACTTTAAAAGGAATTTCTCTTTCTCTTGTTGCTTGACTTTGTTGACAAGATATAGAAATGTGGATGACTTACATGGATTTATTTCATTCTGCAAATTTGCTAAAGTTGTTAATTTTTTCCATTAGTTTTTTTCATTTATTCTCTAATAATTCTCTATACCATCATATGATCTGCAAAAACATGTTAGTTTGTTTTTTCATTGCCTATTCCAATCCCTTCAGTTTCTTTTTCTTCTCTTATTTCTATAGCTAGTATTTCCAGTAAAATATCGTAGAATAGAGATTTAAATGGGCACAATGCTTCACCCTCGATTGTATTGGAAAGTCTCTTAGGTTATCCCTATTACAATAATGATTGCTGATAGCTTTAGATAAGTAGAACATCATTTTAAGAAAAAAAACTTTATTCCTCTGCTCTCTAGTGTTTTTTAATATAAATTAGTGTTATACTTTGTCAAAAGCTTTTTTTCTGCAGCTATTGAGATAATCATATGATTCCTGCTGATTTTTTTTATTGATATGGTCAATTATGCTGATATTTTTCCTAATATTGTAGTCCTACATTCCTGGTATAAATCCCATCTGCTCATAGTGATAAAGAAATTTTAAAGGAAAAATCCATGTTGAATTAATAAGTTAAAACTATGGGTCTTAAAAAAAGACATCTAGATGTAAATTTGATCTGAATAAAATAAAATCACCAAAATTAAAAAGTCAGTTCACAAGAAATTGAAGAAAAATAAGGGATTTCAAATAAGAGATATCAAAATGATTTTCCCAATTATATATTAATTACACTAAACATGTCTACAAAAAACAAAACACCTAGATGAACAGACCAAAAATATATTTTAAATGACCTTCAAAATATTACTGAAGGGGCCTCTAGTTGGTGCAGTGAGTAGAGCACCAGTCCTGGAGTCCGGAGGACATGAGTTCAAATCCATCCTCAGACATTTGACATACTTACTAGCTGTGTGACTTTGGGCAAGTCACAACCCCAATTGCCCTCCCCAGAAAAAGCAAAAGAAATATAAATTAAACAAGTAATAAATGAAGTTCTAAACAAAGAGATAATCTTACATATGGATCCACAAATAAGTTTTATGAAATATTCAAAGAATAAGTCAAAATTACAAACATTATTTGCAAAAATAGATAAATAAGACATCCTATTAAACTCATTCTATGAGATAAGTGTGATGCTACTTCTCAAACCAAAGAATGATTAAGAAGGAAAAATGAAATTTGGACTACTAGCATTAATGGAAAATATTCATTAAAATAGTAACAAAAACACTGTGGTCATCTTTTGAATAACATTGTAGATTGCCTTCTGGTTGGATTTATACCATAAAATCAAAGTGTGTTAAACATTAAGAAAATGCTAAACTTAATTCAGTGTACTAATTGCAAGAATAATTTAAAAATTATATGATTACATTAATGCTGAAAAATTTGACACAATAAATTATCATTTGATTTTTTAAAAATATATAAGGAATAAGGGTGTCTTTCTTTAATATGGTAAGTAGTATATCTAAAACCAAGAGGTGGTATTATCTGTGATGGAAATTTCCTTTAGGATCAGAGGCAAAAGAATAATATTCACCAGCACCACAATTATTTTACATAATTCTAGAATGACTAGTTCTTATAGTAAGGGAAAGATAAAGAAATAATGGGAGGAAGCATAGGGTAAGAGAAATAAAATTATAACTTTTGTTTGAGGATATGGTGCCTTATGGAGAATATTCTAGGTATTCAGCTGACAGATTAAGTAATAACTTCATTAATGTAAAAGGCTATAAAATAAAATCATGTAATCATTAAACTCTATTCCACACCCAACAGGAATGTATTGGAAAAGAAATTCTATTTAAATTAACTACAGACTCTATTAAATATCTAAGAGTCTACCAATCAAGGCATATATGCAGGATTTATAATAATAAAATGACCACGCACTCTTCAGAAATATAGGAAAACAAATAATTTCAAACATATCAATTACCAATGATTGACCTGCACTAACAAAATACAACATGAAAATAGTGTTCTGTATGAATCTGTTGATTTAATGCTATACAGTTCAAACTATGAAAGGTTAATCTTATAAAATTATACAAAATAATTTTGCACATTATTATGAGGATTAAAAGGCAATATTTTCCTGTGAAATCATGATAAAATTAGGAATGAAGGAAGTCTTAAATAAAAGCAGATTTCAACCATATTATAAAACAATGATTATTGGGCGGCTAGGTGGCGCAGTGAATAGAGCACCGGCCCTGGAGTCAGGAGTACCTGAGTTCAAATCCGGCCTCAGACGCTTAACACAAAAAACTAGCCGTGTGACCTTGGGCAAGTCACTTAACCCCAACTGCCCTCCAAAAAGCAAAAAAAAAAAAACAATGATTATTAAAAAAAACTGTTTGATACTTGTTAAAAATAGGGGAAAAAAGCAAACAATAGATCAGGCTAGATAAACGAGAACCGGAGGCAATCGAATATAGTAGCACGGTGTATGAGAAGGTCTAGTTCAGTCTAGGATAAGGATTCAATAAATTTGGTTGTGAAAACTAGAAAGCAGTCTGCAAAAGAAGAGGCTTAGATAACATCTTGTAATATATACCACAATAATCTCCTAATTAATACATAAGTAGTTGTATCATAAACAGAAACAAGGGAAAGGGAAGGAGACGCTTTTCATTATTATTGATAGAAGGAGAATCCTTGGCTAAATAGGTTCATAATAAAAGATAAAATTTTCAACTTCTATGATGGAAAATTGAAAATATTTTGTATCAGCAAAATCCATACAATTGGAATTAGAAAGGCAGCAATTAACAGGGAAACTATGTGTAGTCAGTTTATTGGATAAAGGTCTACTATCTATTATATAGATGAAAATTATTTTAAAAATTAAGAATAATTTCCAATTGATCAGTGCTCATAGGATATAAGGAGGTCATTTTCAAAGTAAGAAATGCAAACTAGCAGCAACAATATGAAAAATGCTATAAATTACTAATAATAAGAGAAATGTAAATTAAAACAACTCTGAGATTCTGCATTAAATTCTCACCTCCATATTAAAAGAAAGGGATATAGGACAGAGCCTAGATGGAGGATTAAAGACAGCAAACACTTTTTTAATATTCCCCTCCAAATAGATTTAAAATAATGCTTCAAAATATCTTTTGGAATTGGAGAGTCATCAAAAGATTAGGGTGAGACATTTCTCTGGTCTAAGGAACTTTAAGAGATATGTAGGAGAGCTATGTAATACCAGGGTGGAAGCTTGTCTGGAACGCACATGTGGTGATTGTAAAAGTGGCAGCAGAGGCAGTTTCTGGGAGCTCTTAGCCCAGAGACAGGACAAGGGTAAGATTACTAGTCAGAAAGAGATTACAGGAGACCTGTTGCATCCACTGAATACACTGCACCGATTGGCAGCTCTTTTGTGCATAGACAGTTTTGGATCACAGTTCTAGAACAGAGAAGAGTGCTTGTGATCAGTAACAAGGGTCCTAGTCACAGTTCCAGGGCCAAGAGTTCTAGAGTAGTTCTAGACTAGTAGTACTAGTAGTTCTAGTACTAGGAGTCCTAGAAGAGTACTTCTGCAGGGGAGCAGAAGTTCTTGGATAAATGCAAGAGAATAGACCAGGAGATCTGTGACCACACCTCTCTCCAGATCATACCACCTTGGAAACACACTAAAAACAACCATGCAGACACTCAGAACTAACTCTGAAAACAGAAGCACAAAAAAGCCTGAAGCTTGGAATAGTGTCTCTGTACCCTGAGATGAGTAGAGCCCAACTCTAACATAAAGTTCAAAGTTAAGAAATAGGCTGAAAATGAACAACCAGCAAACAAACAGGACTTGACCATTAAAAGTGCCATGGTGGCAGTGAAGAAAAAGATAAACTCAGGAACTGAGATGGGGAAAGTCACAATGTGGAAGGGATACTGTGTAAATAAATTCTTGTTCTATCCCTCCCCTCCCCCTTCACTGACTGGCCCCCATACCTGAAACACTCTTTGTCTCCACCTCTTCCCTTCTTTGGCTTCCTTCTAGTTTCATCTCAGTCTTCTTCTACACAAGTCCTTTCATGATCACCTTTAATGCCTTGTTTCTGAGAATGCCTCCAACTTTCCTTGTACATACATTGTATGTACGTGGTTCTCTCCCCTTTAGCATGCAAGCTCTTCTAGGGCAGATACTCTTGCTTTTCTCTATATCCCCAGCACCTAGCACAAAGACTAGCACTTATTAAGGGCTTAATAGATGCTGATTGATTGATACAAGAGATTCTAAGAGGTAAAGATGAGCAAGGAGTTCATTCCCTCCTTCCCATGAGCCAGCCAGTGCAAAGCCACAAAGATGGGAGGTGGAGGCTGCTTTGTGAGGAATAGCAGGAAGAGCAATTTAGCTGGATGGTGGAGTACTGGAAGGTAGTCATGTACAATAAGTCTAGAAAGAGAAATTGGGATCAGATTATGAAGGACTTTAAAAATTAAAACAGAAAAGTTTACATTTAATCCTAGAAATATAGATTGTTGTTTGTGTGTTGGTAGTAAGGGAGTGACATACATGGGTATTTTTATTTTCCATTATTCTTAGGATTTGAAATGACCCCAAGAGACTGATCAAGACAGATAGACATCAGAGATGGGGAGAAGTAATGAATAATATTGAAGTGGCTAGCTTTTGTCATTTATTAGGACCCAAAAGATTGATATGACTGGATTGGACTAATGCTTGCTTTATTCTTCTCTCTGGAGAAGCTGATAAAGGGGAGTTACGTGTTCTATCTCTCCTACCATCTTTCTATTTGTCCTTCATGCTCAAAGAGGACCACGTGATCAGGGAAGTGGTACCAAGATATGCAAGTGAATTAAATTTAAGTGAGGAAGGGCTATCCAAAGTCGCCAGCCTGACTTTCTCTTCCAGAGTCACTTGGGTCCAGTGGCCAGATATGGATCAGGACAACTGGAGATGACCCAGGGTGCAGTGGGGGACCTTGGCCTTTTCAAGTTAGTCTTTAACAGGTCTCAGTTTGACTGATGCCTCCTTCCATCTACTTTTTTGATGGATGAATGGGCAGATGGTTATTCCAAACTTTTCCTTTTCTTAGAATTGATTTAATATTTTATTTTAATTACTACCATAATCAATGTAGATAAACATATAATGGATGAAAACTTCTCCGATTTAATAAGAAAAGGATGGGGGTTACAGTGTCTGGCAAAGAATGACTCTGAGGCAAGTGTCTGGTTCTCTTTATCCCACCTCCTTCTACCTCTTTACCCTCTTGTTTATTTCTCTCTCAAGAATTGCCATGGGTTAATGGTTCAGATTTATTACCTAGTGGGAAGTTTATACAACGTAACAACTGTCAATATCAGTAATACTCTCTATCATTTAGCCTTGAAGCTACCAGTTAGAATGCAGTTCTGAAGTTTTCAGCATAGGGTCCAAATCTCTTTGCCTTTGTCTCTCTCATACTTTGCCATATTTGCTTGGGGACATATAAGATGAATAGAGTAACCATCAAAGTAAGAGAGATTTCTGAGCAATCAGAATGATTAGGACCTAAAAATCCCTGCTCTTGTCACCTGTACCTGTCAATTCATCCCCAAATTTCAAGTGACTCTTTCTGATTAATTATATCATAATTGCTTTTTAAAAATACTTAGAAGGTGGACTTTTGAAGCAGAGAGTGCCTTGGGATCATTGCAAGTGCTACACACTGTGTTATGCAGTTGGAAAGATAACCCACAGTTATAAAACAGCAGATATATCTTGATAAGATACTATGAATGTTCAATGAGCTGAACATGACATTGTAAAGCAAGATGAGAATGGGCTGCATGCCCTGGGGAAACTACCTGGTGCTTTTTATGAGCCCAAGCTTCTCCTTGAAACAAAGGCCTAACTTTTTGACACTATTATTCCAGTGATGCTCTGATTCATGACTGTATATCACTTCAAAGAATTCAAGTTGAAGGTAGCTCAAAAGGCAATGAAGAGGTTCATGGTCCATGTGAAGAGATAGATTAATAATCAATATTGCAGAAGAGATACCATTTAAATGATGAGACAGATGACAGAGACAGAGGTGGAAGCATAGATAGATTGAATGATAGAGACAGAAACATATAGAGAGAGATTGGATGGGTGGGTGGATAGATAGAGACATAGAGGTAGATCAGCTAGCAATAAAGATAAATAGATTAGACACATGGATAGATATGCTGATGGAGATAGAAGCAAAGAGTGAGATTATTTAGACAGAGACAGATAGGTAGAGATACAGATGGATGGAGAGATTAACAAAGATGAAAACACACATATCTATAAAAAGAGTGTGAACACCATGAGAACAAATGTATGACTAGAGAGCAAGGGAAGCTGGGAATGTGGCAATAACCCAGGATTAACTAACAATCCACACAATGTAAAGAGGATAAAAGGAATGAGCTGAGGATTTTGAGTGAACCCCTTTATGGTTTAGCAGTGAATAGAGTGCTGAGCCAGGAGTCAGGAAGACTCACTTTCCTGAATTCAAATCAGGCTTCACACACTTACTAGGTATGTGACCATGAGTAAGTCACTTAACCTTGTTTGCCTTGGTTTTCTCATCTATAAAATGAACTAGAGAAGGAAATGGCAAACCACTGCAGTATCCCTGTCCAGAAAACTCCAAATGGGGTCAGGAAGAGTTGGACACAACTGAAATCATGAAAGATCAATACAACCAGTATGGAAAATGCCCCAACAGACATGAACGGGTAAGAGGCACAAAGGATGAAAAAGTGATGGATGTTTTGTGATTTGAATGTTTAGAGGAAGTCTACCTATTTGGCTAAGATCAGAGATCCATGGAAGTATATAAATTGATTGATCTAAATAGATCAAGTTAGAGAGGATATAATAACCATCTTCTATTTTTTTTCTTTTAATGGTAGAAAGATTTAATACCAAACTCATTTGTGCTTCTCTCTGTCTCTGTCTGTCTCTGCCTCTGTCTCTCTCTGTCTCTGTCTCTCTTTCCCTCCATCCTTCCTTCCCTCCCTCCCTCCTTGTGTGTGTGTGTGCGTGTGTGTGATTTCATCCATATAGGGAACTCACTCAACCAAAGCTGATCAGTACCTCCTCTCTAGCTTGGAGTCTTACATATCTACCCAGGGCACTGTATGGTAAGTAACTTATACAGGGTAATATACCTAGTATGTGTCAAAGTTGAATACAAGGCTTCTTGACTTCAAACTATCTTGCTACGTGCTACCTCCCATTTGCTATTCACTAACTAACTCTCACCCCCATTGCCTAATATTTTATAATTTTAATTAAAGTTAATAAAACAATAAAAGTATTGCACTGTCTCCCAGAGACCTGCATTATAATCTATGTGTTTATCAGAGTAACTGTTGGTTGACCCAAAAGGACTTTCTATACTTTTCCTCATTAATGTCTTAGTGCAAGGAGAACATCAGATTGGATAATTACAACTTTGAAATGCAGGGAGAGTCTGATGGTGAAAGGATTATGAGTGAACAGATAGATGAAGAAGAAGGAAGCATGGCACCAGTAAGTGGGCATGATACCTGACGGTAAGAAGCTGAAGCTGGTCTCCTCCAGAATTTGCGGGGGCTATGGTTTGAACCAAAATAAAAGATGAAAATCATGAGAAAATGTTAACTCTTTTCTGTTATTGTTCATGATGTTTGTGTTCCCTCACAATTGAGATGAGTCAACACACATAGCATCTTTTATTTCCCTTCAAAATAAAAGATCTATAATTATGTACTTAAAGATATACATGAGGGGTAGCTAGGTGGTGTAATGAGTAGAGCACCAGCCCTGGAGTCTGGAGGAGCTGAGCTCAAATCCAGCCTCTGACACTTGACACATTTACTACTTGTCTGACCTTTGGCAAATCACTTAATCCCAATTGTCTTGCCTTCCCCCCTCCAAAATCAAAAGAAAAAAGAGAAAGACACATGCTGGAATTGTATATCCCTGCCTTAACCTCTCCACAGAGGAATGTACTTAACAGTTCTGTTTTCCTCCGGTAGATCCACTAAGAAGCCCATCCACAGTCACAGTTACCTCATCAGAATGATACAATCGGTCATTCCACAATTAATAACCCAGGTCTTGATTAATCTGTCTTCATTGGTTGAGTGATATATCACGTTCCCCTTTTCTCGGTCACCCTCTTGTTTTCATCTTCCATTTAGATCTATGAGGAAAAATAACCTTTGTTCTGTAGATGTCTGTGTGATGGTGTTCTGTAGTAGCAGAGAGCTGACAAGTCACTTTACCATTTAAACCAAACAGGTAAAAGTGTTACCTTGTACTGCTTCAAAAGAGCTATACAACAGCTGGCTCTAGGAAGCTGATTAGTGGCTGGAAGTGGTACCCTCAGTTCTGTGGGTCCACCACCCCTGTGGCCACCATCCTACTGGATGACGTTTTCTGGCTGGGTACTATTATTGCAAATAAATTCAAACAGGGAGCTCTCTATGTGCATTGCCTGCCTATTATCCAGCATGTCTTTATTCAGGTTGGTTATTCCCCTTCACAGGAAAGAAAACAACTTATTTCATTTTTACTTATTTGGCTACTAGAAACTGTCATGAAAAGAGCATCTGGTGACAACTAGTTGCACACACAATACTAAACTAATTAACAATGGGTATAATAGGTGTATCAGTCTGGGTCCTCTCAAAGTCAGGACTCTAGGCCATATGGTGAGCAAGCAGCTAGTCCCCATGGGACAGCGGGAAGAGCAATCTTTGGAGATATGGAGAGTTGGGGTTCAAATCCCATTTCTGTTGCTTATTGTGTGGATCACCATGAGCAAGTTACTTCCTGACTACGAGACTGATCTCAAAAATGACGAAGTTAGACTAGATGCCTTTAAAGTCCGGTCTAATGCTGCCCCTATGTTATGATCCTCTCCTCATCCCACCTTTGCATGCAGGAGGATCCGTTAATCATAAGTCATGATTCCGACCCTTCCTATAAGCTCATTCTATCCCTTCTGGATCCATTCTGTTTTTTCAGCCATTCAAACCTCAATGTTCAAAGTTAAAGAGCAGTTTAATTAGATTCAAGAAAGGTAGAATATAAACATGAACAGTTTTTTTTAAAGAAAATGTGACTTTCAAAACCACATCTCAACATCAACCTAATGACAAACTTTACTTTTATGTTAGTGTCTATTTTGTCTCTTTGTCAGATAGATGGCTCAACAGAGTACTGGGTGTGGAGTTGGGAGACTTGAGTTCAAATCTAGCTCAGACACTTACTAGCTGTGTGACAATGATTGAGTCATTTAACCTCTCTAGATCTCAGTTTCCTTACCTGTAAAATGGGAATAATAACAGCATCTACTGCACATCATTGTTTTGAGGATCACATGGGATTATTTTTATAATTACAATGCTTTAGGGAATCCTTAGTGTGGAAAACCCTTTTTCCACTCAGATCAGTAACACACCTACGACTGAGAGAATTGCCTGGGAAACATATGTTAGGAACAAGATTTATGAGCACATGGCAGGCACTATATAGATATTCTCTTCCCACCTCTCTCTCTTCTTTCTTTCTCTCTCTCCATCTCCTTCCATCTTCTACAAACATACTCCTTCTCCCTTCCTTCCCTTCTCTTTCATTCTATTCCTGGCTTTGCTTTTGACTCTCCTAACTTTACCACCATGTCTCAGCTGCCTTCTTACCCAAGAATTTTCCTCCTTCCCTGAGACTTTCTCACTTGGGACACGATCTTTGTTCTAAGCCATATGGAAGTATTTTTTTTTCCTGAGGGAGTGAGGAAGAGGAGAGGAGACATCTGCTAGCTAAGTTGGAGGAAAGAAGGGGTGCAGGAAAAATGGATTGAGAGAGAAAAAAGTCTACTGAGCTCTAGCCAAGGAGAGATGGAGGTATATTTCTGAATTCTGTGGGTCTCTGAGAACAAAGGACTTGCACTAAAAATGCAGTTTATTTCTGTCTTTTAGGGAGTGGTGGCAGTCCCCAAAGTCCACTTTCTCCCCAACCTTCCTTCTGCATACCTGTCCAGTCATAGCTGCAGTAATACGTTCATCTGCTTTCTTACATTTAAATGTTCCTCAATTCTAATTTGTCTTCACATATACAAAAA
>JAQQSW010022621.1:0-10424 GCA_028646575.1 Pseudocheirus occidentalis
CCCTTCCCAGCTCTATAATTCAATGAGTTTTACAGAGTGGCACAGCTAATGTGAGCCACAGGCTTGACTTGAACCCAGGTTATCTTTCCTCTCAGACCAGCTCTGTATTCCCTCTGTTTTGTTACCTCTAACAAATGAACCTAAATGATTTTTCCCACTCAATACTGATGCATCTGAAAGACTTTCAAATGTTCTAAACTGCATTCACAAAAAAGACGCTTGCCTTCCTGTATAGCTAACTCACAAACTTTTTTTTTCCCAAGGAGACAAAGCAAATGCATACCAACTCCAGGTGCCCCTTGAAGTAACCTTGGCCTAGTTTTCCTTTTGCCAACTTATCCTGCAGAAATCTTGATCAGGGCAGGATCCTGAGCTCAGAAACATTGCCTTCCTTTAATCCTTACAGAGATAACAGCAATCCAAACCTCGGTGCTTGATGGCTGTCATCACCCCATAGGCCCATAACTTTTCCTTAAAGGATTCTATAGAAATCAGATCATAAGAACCTCTTTCTCTTCCTCAGACTTAGTCTATAGCAACAAAGAGCATGGAGTCCCCAGGTCCTTGGGGAAAAAGGGGATGTGCAAGTGGAGATAATTGAATATTTTAATTAAATCAGTTGATAAAACATGTGAGTTTTTAATTGTGATTTCCTCAAATTTTTCTCTGCTTATCACCACCAGAATACTTCTGTGAATGCCCTCTCACTGGCTGAAACTAGATATCAGAGGAGATAGAGCACTGGGCCTGAAGTCAGGAAGACCTGAGTTCAAAACCGTTCCCAGATACTCACTAACCCTTGGGCTTCTAAACTTCTGCCAGACTCAGTCAATCAACATTTATTTATGGACACGCTATGAACAAAGCACTATGCTATGTGATAGAGATACCAAACAAACAAAAAAACAAACAAAAAAACAACCAAGACAGCCCCTGGCCTCAAAAGGATTATGATCTAATGGAAGAGACAGGAAACAAATAAATATGCATGTTAGCTAGCTAGATCCAAGAGAAATAGTAAGTAAATAAGAGAAGGAAGGTCCTAGAATTAAGTGAAGTTAGTGTAGGCTTCCTGGAGAAGATGGGCTTTTAGATGGGACTTAAAAAAAGAACAAAGAAGCCAGTAAGTGGAGATGAGGAGGGAGAGCATTCCAGGCATGTGGGATAGCCAGTGAGAATGCCCAGAGCTAAGTGAAGGAGAATCCGGTTCACAGAACATCCAGAAGGCAAGTGTCACTGAATTAAATAGTGTATGTTGGCAAGTAAGATGTAAGAATGTTAGAAAGGCAGGAGGGAGTTAGATTAAGAAGGACTTGGAATAACAGGGTGTTTTATTTCTATCCTAGAGGTAATAGGGAGCCATTACAGTTTAGTAAGTAAGGGTGGTTGATATGGCAGGACTTGTGCTTTAGGAAAGTCTTTTTGGTGGCTTAAATGGAGGATAAATCAGAGGAAGAGACTTGAAGAAGGCATCATCTGACTGTTACAATAGCCTATGCATAAGATGATAATGGCCTGCACCAGGGTAGTGAGAGTGTTAGCGGACAGAAGGGGTGGGGGATATTTGGAAATGTGAAATCAACAGGCCTTGGTGACACATGTGATATGGGGTGGAGAGAGAGATAGTGAGGAGTTGAGCATAAGCCCTAGTTTTCTAGAATGACATTTAAGTTGCAAGCCTGTGAGTATAGTGCTGTCCTAGTAACAGGGAAAGTAGAAGGGAGGACAGTTTAGAGGGAAAGAAAATGAGCTCAGTTTTGGATATGCCAAATTTAAGATGCCTACTGGACATAGTGGGAGTGATCCAGAGCTGAGGCTTGTCATAGCATAATGGGTGAAATGATGACGAGGCTAGAAATTCAAGAGAGGACAATGTAGACTTGAATTGGTTCATCAAGACCTCAAGATGAAGAAGAGACAACAAAGTGACTAATGCTAGGGAGATGTCCTTGGAGAGAATTGAGGGGTTAAGGGACTGGAGGCCTCTATGCAAATGAAGATTAAGAGTTTGTAAGGAAAGGGAGAGGGGGAGGCAAACAAAAAACAACAAAGATCTTGGTTGGATAAGAGAATTCCAGAATTCTGAATATGGAGGTAGAACAAATGTGGGTGTTGGAAAGACCAAGAGAATGACCTTTGTTATGTGTGGCTTGAAGTGGCACAAATTCAACAGTAAAATGAAGATCTTAATGGCATGTATTTCCCAAAGTTATTAGGAAGATTAAATGCTATAATATTCATAGAGTATTTAGCATGGTACTAGAAAGTAGTAGGCATTTAATACGTGCTTTTTCCTTCTTCCTTCCTGTTTATTTCTTCTTTCCTTCCCTTCTTCCTTCCTTTCCTTTTCCTTCCTTCCTTGCTTCCTTCCTTTAATCTTCCTTTCCTTGAAGTCTTTTGCTCCTTCTAACCTTGGATTCTATCCCTGACAAAACATCAATGGATGACTTGGACATTTAAATTTAAACTTCTTGAGGGCAGGGAATGAGGCATTTTATTGTTGCCCAGTAACTAGTATAGCAAGCACTTGGAACATAATATTACAGAATAAATACTGATAGATTGATTAGTTGTGGTAAAAAAAAACAGTATCAGAAACAGTAGAGAGAGGGTTAGCTTGGAGTCAGGAAGATCTGGGATCAGAGACAATTTGGTTCAATACTTCGCCCACCCCCACTACACACACACCCTCTCCATTTTTTTTTTCCAAGAATGCTGAAACCCAGAGAGATTAAGTTACTATCCAAGGTCATAGGTCATACAAGTCAGATGAGATCATAGAATCCTATCCTTAGAACTGAAGGGAACTTTGCATGCCTCATATAAATATGAGGAAAACAAAGACCCAGAAAGGTTAAGTTATAGATGATGATTTGTTGATTCTCCATTTTATTCAGGAAAATGACCAAGGAAGAAAATGGAAGCGCCACTGAGCATTGGACCAACAGGTGAGATTCCCAGTGAGAGACATAGTATTTGTATATTGACTTGTCCAAAGTCACACAGAAAATGTCAGGGTCAGAATATTGAATGTAGGTCATCTTAATAAAAATATAATGTTCCTTTTTTCTTTATTATTTATACCATGCTGCCTACAGAATCTTGTCTTTGACATATGCTAGCTGTGTGATCATATGACCATTGTCAAGTCATTCAAATTTCTAGCATCTTTTGGCAATTCTCTAAGGCTATATGTTGTGGGGGAGTTGTTGCCCTGGTGATGGGGAAACTCATTTGAGAGTTTTATAGACTTAAACTAAATAAAATAACAAGTTTGGACCAATCCTCTTCTCCCCCAGTTCCCCCCCCCCAAAAGAAATCTTCTCTTTAAAGGTGTTGGTTACGATCAATTGTGATCAATGTATATAAAGAGCTAAATGATTGGAAGTCATTGCTCTTGTTATATCCCAATTTTCTCATCTAAAACCACTTCATACCTATCAGATTGGTTAATATGAAAGAAAAGGAAAATGATAAACATTGGAAAAGATGTGTGGAAATTGGGACACTAACACATTGCTGATGGAGTTGTTAAATGATCCTACCACTAAGGAGAGCAGTTTGCAACTCTGCCCAAAGGGCAATCAAATACTGCATACCCTTTGATCCAACTAATACTTAGTTTATTCACAAGCTCATTGTGAAGAAAGTAATTTCTAACCTTAAAATAATATAGAAATCTGAGCTAGTATGACTATTTTTTATGTAAACCTTAAAAGGCTGAGTAAGATACTCAAACATTTTAGCATCTTTTATTGATCCTTATTGGAGCCTTTATCTTTTCATTGAACTACTTTTAAGCGTGTAGGGGATGGGAGTAATGCCTGAACCTTTACTCTTAGGGGTAATAAGTTAGCCCAATAAGTAAAGTAAAACTTGGTTGTCTTAAAATTACCTCTTTCTTGCTTCCAAAAATCATTGCTATTTTTAGACTTCTGGGATCTGTTGCTTAAATTGTTTTTCAGTTGTGTCTGACTCTTCATAAGCCCATCTGGGGTTTTCTTGGCAAGGGTATTGGAGTGGTTTGCCATTTTCTTTTCCAGCTCATGTTACAAATGAGGAAATTGAGGCAAAAAAAGGGATTCTGTGACTTGCCTTGGGTCACACGCTAAGTAAGTGTCTAAGCATAGATTTGAACTCAGGAAGGTGAGTCTTCTTGATTTCAGGTCTATCCACTGTGCCACCTAAACTGCCCATTCTGGAATTAGGTAAAACATTTAAACATTAGATAAAAGACAAAAGACTGTCCCTGAGTCCTCCTGGACTCTATCTTCTGAACTAACCTAAGGGCTTAAGGAGCTCTAGGTTTTGCCTTTGGGGACTTTCTGTCTGCTGTCCTATACCTGAACTCACTTGCATGTGTTCTACAGTTACACACACACACACACAACTATCTGAAGTCCTTAATAACAGGGACAATCCTACTTTTTTCATTTGTAAACCTAGTGCTTAGCATAGCACCTGTCCTATATGAATTCCTTTTCATCCACTTAGTTTCCTCAAATGTATAAAAAAGGGGGAAGGTTCTCTAACAACCCTGAAGGTTTGTTTTGAGGGTCAAATAAAGCAATGTATATGAAAGCACTTTTAAAATCTTTAATTGCTGTATACATGCAAGGAATTCATTCTTTTGAGCCCATGCTATGGGTTTCCATGGATAATTTCCCTGTAATCAATTTACCTTCTCTTGGTGACTATGTCTGTATCAGCATTAGGTAACTGGGAGCAAAGTTTGCTGAACATTAGTTTTCTATCTATTTTTAAAAATGCCCTGACGTGAGTATTTACTGTACCTGTGACTTTCATTTCAGCCAGGTTTATGGAAAGAACAAAAAAGAAAAAAAAATATAACGCCCTTACATCACCTTCCTCACTTAGCTCTCTACCAGAAATGTAAATATCAATCTGACACCTTCTGCTAGGAGCAATAATGTAGCAATGTCTCACAATGATGCCCTGTCAGTCCTCCCAGCCAGAAGGATGTCTGCCTTGCTTGTTTAGCACCTCATGATGGAGCAGAAAGGGGCAAAACAGCCTTCCCCCCTTTCCAGGCCAGTGGAGTCTAAGGAATCTTTTGTCATTGCCCTTTGGCTAGAGCTCAGCCTCTTCCCCCTTAGACTCAGGCTCTCCCACCCACACCCATCCTCCTACTCTGAGGACAGTCCTGTCCTAGTTTGGAAATGTCTTTTAATCAGGCTTATCCTTTTTTGTGACAATCTGACTCTGCTCTAAACATGGCCTCTTCTTCTGTCTCACATCCTCTCTCTTATCTGTAATCTGGTGACATGAAACTTCTCTGCAGGAAATTTCCATCTCCTATGGGGCCTCAATGATTGATTTCCTCCCTGCTTCCTCCCAGGCAGTGATATCCAAGTTAGAGAACCAGCAAAAGGGGCTGGAGAGACCTGGCCTTTTTCTATAAAACACCTGGTTCTCTTTAAGATCCCTTAACTGCACTGATGGGCATCATGATGAAAGGTAGGCTGGTGTCAGATCATTTTTCAATGATCCCAGTCCTTCGTCCAGATGGTAGAGAATGGTGGGAAGAACACTGAATTTGGAGGCAGAGGACCTGGGTTCCAATTCGAGCTTTGCCCCTTATATGTGTATGGCCTTGACAAGTCACTTCACCTTGATGGGCATTAGCTTCTTCCACTGAAAAATAAATCATTGTGATTTGTTATCCTCTGAGATTCCTCCCAGATCCAAATGTATGATCTTATGTATACCATAAATACTGCCCTATGTTGAAATAAGTGGTCTTCTGGGGAACAGACTAGATACAATATGCATGTTAGACCCTACTACACATATTTGAAGGACAATGGTCTTTCTAATGACTGTGACTAGTTCCCACGTAGCCTTCCCCTTTTAGATTCTAGGTGTATCTCTGCCACCAATAACTTTCAATTCTCATAACTTTGAGCATCCCAGTAAAACCATGTTGTCTAGTGAAAAAAATATACTGTAGATTTTCTGAATTCAAATCATGATTCTGACATACTGGGTGACTGCTTAATTCATTTACGCTCCCTGAGCATCAATTTCCACATATGTAAAACCAGTGGATGATGTGGCCTCCAGTGTCTCTGTCTGCTCCCATTACTTATTGCTTTGCCTCGTTGGTCTCTTTGACTCTTCTACAAAGCCTCATTAGATTTTAGATATGGAGCAGTTCAGTTCCTTGGATAAGACTTTGTAGTTCAGCTCTAAAAACATCAGTAGAAATGGAACTGGTTTGGAGTAGACACAAGGAGAAGTTCTGAAGGTCCTGATTGTTGCTTCTTCAAAGAACTTCTTCCTAGAAAAAAGGGCTGAGTGGAATTTCATAGGCTACAAAATCCATAGAGTACTCTGAAAAGAGAATAGAAAGTTATTTCCCCCCTTTGGAAGGTTTATGTATGCACCTGAATGATGAGGTTAAACCTCTCCCTGCTCCTTTCTGCCATGGGCTTAGATTATGGCCAAATTGTTTTGGTTTTGCCAAGAACTGAGACAAAGGAGGAGGCATTAAGAGTCAAAGAATTAAATGGAGTTCCTAATGCCTCCCATAACTTTAATCATTAGATGAACACAAACTGAAAACATGAGCTAGATGAATATAGTCCAGTGCGGAGGTTCAAAACCTGATAAAGGATAAATTGCCCTCTCCGATGCTCCCTCCCTGTCATCTAAAATGTGATTTCATTGACTTCAAGCTCTTTTTGAATTTAGGATGCTTTAAAAGCATTCTGTCCACCAGTAGGAAATATTTCTATTCTCTATGCTGGTTAGGTGATACTTTTCTGTGACTATGAGTAAGTCTCTTAACAACCCTGTAACCCAGTATCCTCTTCTGTGAGTAGTAGTAACAACTAAAAGAATAATAACAAAAACAGTATTTGTGGTACTTACCTTATAGGGTTGTTGTGAGGTTGAAATGAGATCATGCTAATAAAGTATTTTGTAAATGCTAAAGAACTATATGAGTCAATTATTTTGTTATCATTATTAGTGATGGTGGTGATGGTGATGTGTGTGTGTGTGTGTGTGTGTGTGTGAGAGAGAGAGAGAGAGAGAGAGAGAGAGAGAGAGAGAGAGAGAGAGAGAGAGGGAGAGAGAGCACATGATATCTATCTTCAAGTATTTGAAAGTCTGTCAGAGCAGAACTGGGAAAAATTTATATACAGTCACAGATACATCATATGTGTGACAACCAACCTTGATAAACTGGAGTCTTTTCAGCAACGTACAGTTAAAAGACAACTCTACAAGTCTCAGAATGGAAGGAGATACCTACACTCAGAGAAAGATCTAGAAAGACCAGAGTTTAAATGGAGACTGAAGCAACACATGCTATTGTTCTCTTCCATGTTTGGTTTTGTTTCTTTTGTTTCTTTTTTTCTCTTTCTTTCCACATTATTCGCTCCATTGGTTACAATGCTTCTATACAACAAGACTATTGTACAATGTGAAAGTGTTTGCAGATCCCATACATGATTGTATGCCACCATGGGGGATGAGGGAAGGGAGGGGAGAAAATCTGAAACTCAAGTGATTCTGTAAATGAATCTTGTAAATTAAAAGTAAATAAACAATTCAATAAATTAAAAAAAAACATCTGAGAGCTGGGATAGGGATCAGCCTTACTCTCCTTGGTCTCAGAAGGCAGAACAAGATGCAATGGAGAGGGAGTGGAGAGCTACAAACTCAGACTTGATACGAGGAACAGCTCCCAAGCAATTAGGATTATTCCAAAGTAGAATGGGATGCTCTGGGAAGTACTAGTTTCCTTTTCCCAGTTCTCTCAGCCAAGGGTGGTTGGCTTCTGGCAAGGTATGTTTTAGAAGTAAATCCTGTTTAAATACAAGTTGGACAGAGTTCCCTTTCAATCCTGTGATTCTTTGATTCTATGATAGTTCCTGGTCTAAATTAAGTGGGTTTAATTCATTGCATACACCATGTATTAATGTTTAGCAATCAGGCAAGAGAAAGGCTCCCTAGTCATGAAGAACTAACTTTTCCACTTAGTCATTTTCTAAAGTTCAGGTCTTGTCACTCTCCCACCCCTCCAGAGTATTACCCCAATCAGGAATACAGAGGTAAATGTTCATCTTTGGTGGGAAAGAAGATAGAAAGTATTGCCAATAGTCCTGATAAAGGTACCAGCTCTCTGCTGTAATGAGATTTCCTGTAAGCAATTAAAACAATGCCTGGTATGTAACAGGGCCTTAATAAATGTTTATTGATTGTAGGCAGAATATAAAAGAAGGAAAAACCAAAAACAATGGGCAGTTGGTTTTTGCTGGTCCATTAAACCACAGCCTCAGAAATCTCTGTGCCAGAGAGAGAGAGAGACACAGAGAAAGAGAGAGAGACAGAGACAGAGAGAGAGAGACAGAGAGAGAGAAAGAGCGAGAGAGAGAGAAAGAAAGCCAGGTAAGACTTGTATGAAGGGAAGCAACATAGCAAGGTACCTCTATGAACTTAGGCCCATCTTTTCATCTCCCACGGCATCAATTCTCAGGAGGAAGTTGAAGGTCATGACCTTGAAGATCCTGACTTACTCTTGGTAATTCATGGTTGGGTTTCCCCTTATCTAGTGCATGCCTCTAGTGGAGTCTGTGAGCTGCAAAGAATTCTAATTCCTTGGAGCCCCTTTGTCACAAGGCCAGAAGCAGATGCAGCCTAGACACCTTTTGAACTTTCCTTTATTCCTTAAGAGGTATGCTTGTTCCAGAGGTTGACTAACACTGGCATGTCTTTCAAGGAAATTCTCTTCTTCTTGAGAGCTCTTAGAGTTAAGAGGTCCTGGATTTACCATCTACCTTTGGAACACACTGAGTGACCCTGCCCGTCTTAGTGCCAGCTGTATACTCTTTAAGACAAGTTACAGACTGTTGTTGATCTGTGATGATTAGGAGACTTTCCTCTTCCCTGACTCCCTACAATAATAATATCACAAATTCAGTTTTAGAACAATATAAATTTAAAACAAAACAAATTAAAACCTAAACAAATCAAAACTATGCTTCAGTGTTTCAACTACACTGGATTCTGACACATACACAGTACCTGGCCCAGTGTGACTATGGTAGTATCACATTTGCTGTATATAAAGGACACACACATATGCACATACACACTTAATACATATTCAGAACCTGATGTGATTATGTATTAGTTAGTATCAAATTTGAAACATTTCTCTCTCTTTCTCTGTCTCTCTGTCTCTCTGTCTCTCTCTCTCTCTGTCTCTGTCTCTCTCTCACACACACACATATTAATTCATCACAAGAACAACCTCATGTAACTTAAGGAAGACAAATAACTACTTAAATATTCATAACATAGAAACTGTAGCAAATTAAATTGAGAAATTGTTTATTATTTGCCTGTTCTCACTTTCCTGGTGTCTCCATCTCACCCTTCTATAGATTATTATATAAAGAGCCTTCTGCCCCTTTCCCCAGACAACAAGCTAATAATGACAGCTGTCTGATGGAACTTTCAAGGACTAGATCACTTCAAGGTTTGTTGTATTTGCCTCGGAGGGATTATCGTGGATAATATATTTAGGAGGAAAAGAGTAACAGAGACTCTTTGTAGGAAAACTTGTGAGAGTTCCAGAGAAGTAGCTTGTGGTAGGGATAAGGACCTTTCCTCTAGTTTTCTCTTACTATTTGTCACTTAGTATTTCTTTATCCCACTTCAAATCTTAAAAGTCAAGAGTGGAGTGAGACAGGGGACTAATATTTTTTCTCTCTTCTTACTCTGTTTGTTGCTACTCATCTCAGCAAGCCATAGAGGGGATTATGAGAAAATGCCAATCATAAGGAGCAGCTAAAAGAATTACTAAATTATATAGGGACTATTCAGAGAGGCATGTAAAATGTGTTACACATTGGCAAGTGTTACTGATGTATCAGGTACTTTTTTGTTATTAAGATTTTCTTTATTTTTTAAAATTTATTTATTTTCTTGTTTACATCATTCATTTTCGTGAGATTTTGAGTTACAAATTTTCTCCCCATATTTCCCCTGCCCATCACCCCAAAACAGTAATCCCACTGAATAACCCCTCTTCCAATCTGCTCTCTCCTATATCTTCCCCCATTGCCCCTCTGACTTTCTGGTAGGGCAAGATGGATCTCCCTACCACAGTGCCTGTTTATTTTAATCCCCAGTTGGATGTAGTTAATAACAATCATAATAGTAGTAATAATAATAATAATATATTTAACATTTTATTATAGAACTTTAAATTCTAGATTTTTCCCTTGCTCCCTTGTCACCCACCCACACTGGAAAGATAAGCAATTCAATACAGGCTGTAAATGTGTAGTTACGCAGAACATCTCCACAATGGGCACATTGTGAGAGACTGATTATATATTCCTCCTTCTTATCCAGCCCTCCCCTTGTTCTATCCTCTGCCCTGTCCC
>JAQQSW010022622.1:0-10424 GCA_028646575.1 Pseudocheirus occidentalis
CCTGTTCAGGTGTGAATTACTCCCAAGGAGTTAACTGGAAGTAAGGAGCTAAGCCTTTGAGGTGCTAAGTGCCTTTAGTAGGTGCCAATAGAAAGGGGCATGGAAGATCTTCTGATTTCATTAACATTACAGAAGGAAATAGCAAACCACTCCAGTATCTCTGCGAAGAAAACCCTAAATGAAGTTATGAAGAGTTGGACACAACTGAAATGACTCAGCAACAAAATTCATTCCTACTTTACTTCTGGTTGATTGATGGATTTGAGATATCTGGGCCTTTGGTATTCACTGGGATCAGGTTGAACCTCCCTAGACCCTTAAATGGAAACAATGAAGACCAAACTCCCTCTTTTTCTTGCCTCATAATCTCCCAATCCTTTGATACCATGCCTCACCCCAACTCCCCCCCAAAACATTATTTCCTCCTTCAATCAAATTCTTTTAAGAAATGAACCTGATGGCCAAGGACAACCTCACTGCATTTATGACTGTATATATATATCATATCTACATGTGGTATACATGTATATACATACATGTCATATACATGATGTACATGTGATATACATCTCCTTCTCTCCTTCATCTAATTTCCCCCATTATCCTCCTCTCTCTTTTCTTTTAGTCTCTCCTTATCAGCTGATCTCCTTCCTGAAAGCCTTTATACATGCCCTAAGAGTTGAGGTATAGCCAAAAGGTACAACTTACAGAAAACACAACTGTATGTGTCCACCAACGGTTGGTAAAACAAGACCGGGAGTCAGAAGAGAAACGAGGCCTGTATATGTAGATTTGGGGTTGATCCTCACTAAGATGATAATCAGAACATAACAACATACAGGTTATCCACCCTGTGAGGCCTTATGTGACTTTGTAGATTCTGAAATATCATAGACAACTATTTTGACTAAAGCATATATTTGAGCAAAACACATATTTTAGTCTAAACATACCCTGTATTCTAGCATCCAAATTTCTTTGTGAGCAGCGCAGTGCTCAGTACTTAAGACAAGTTGATTCATTTTTGGGAATCACAGTGTACTATATATTCACCTTTAGGGGATTTTTGGGGGGAGGAAGGGATAAGGAAAATTTTCTTTGAAAAGCTCATAGCTAATAATAAGTGATATTTATATAGCATTCTGAAGTGTTCAAAGTGCTTTACATATATGATCACGTTTGGCCCTAACAATGGACTTGTTAGGGTAGATACTACAGATATTATTATCTACATTTCATAGTAGGGAAAACTGAGTCATAGAAGGGGTTAGTGACTTTAAGACAAGCGGTAATTGTCAAAAGTGGAATCTGAGCCCAGGCTTTCCTAACTCCCAGCCTAATACTCCAACCATGCTATCACTCGAGACCTTCACTACAGAAAAATCATAAACAGCCTTGATGCTCAACACCTCTCATTTCCTTAATTATGTGTTGTTTCATAATAGGGATGATTCTTCCTGATCTAATATAATGTTTGTTTTATTTGGGGACCCTGCGATATATTTGATGTAATAAATAAACAGATGGATTATATAGCATGCCTCTCAATGTGACAGCTGGCTCCTGTGCAGTCTCTTTTCCAGGAGAAAGGCGATGAAGGAGGTGTGTTTATGCCTGTGTGCTTTGAGCAAGGCTGTGAAAATCTTCAAGCACTTGTGGACATGTGAGTGCACGTTTGTACATGTACACATATCTAAAAGCCCCATAATACTCCGAGAGCACTTTTACTCCAAGGAACTCCAAGCACTGTACAAACGTTGCTGTTCTCTTCAGGACATGAAGGAGGCTGGCACACGTGCTGATTTACTTTATTTTCAATACTATAAAGACTGCTGCCTCAACCAATGACAAAAGTTACAGGAAGCAAGTGGCAGAAAGTGGGCTGGTTTGGGAGTCAGAGTACCTGGGTTTGAATTCTAACTGCCTTTTACTAAATACTTGGGCAAGTGTTTTGAGTTCTCTTGGCCTCGGTCACCTCATTTGTAAAATGAAGGGGCTAAACTAGATCACCTCTAAAATCCTTTTTAACTCTGAATCTATGCTTCTGTTTGGGGTTTTCAGTCCCCTCACCCTCTTTTCCCAAGCATTCCTCCCATGATCACCCCCACTCAGATCTCTCTGAGATTCAAGCTGCTTGCTCAGTGATGTTATGTACGTCCTATGGCCATTTACCTATATATACTACCGTGTGTGTGTGTGTGTGTGTGTGTGTGTGTGTGTGTGTGTACATTTGTGACTACATGTATCCTGGAGCAGTGTTTGGGGCATGCATGCGTGGGAGTTTGAGTTTCTGAGAACAAGCGCCTGGATGTGTCTTTGGCATGTTGGCCTCGTGTGAAACGCCTAATGGCATTCTCTCGGAGGAAGGTCCCCTAGCCCTTCCCTTAAAGAATGGAGGTGTTTAAAGGTATCTCTTAGAGACAGGCACAGCCAGGGCAGCCTAACCCCAGAACAATGGGTCCTTTCAGCAATCCCCTTTAGATGGATGGCTTGTCGCCATGACAACCACCCCATTATTGAAAGTCAGAACCAGTTCCTGCTTCAGACACTCTCTTTCTCCCCTCTCCCTCCATCCTCCCCCCCCTTCACCCCCCTAGTGCCGTATGGTGTGTGTGGCACTGGCAGCTGTTGTCCAAAGAGGCACCTCTTTGTCTAAAGAGGATGAAAGACATTGGGTTTCTCATCGCCACTGTTTCTGTCCTCCCCACAACTTTTCCCCCCATCCAGGACCCAGGCTCATGAAGAGGGGAACAAATGCTAGGGACAAACCACGTTGCATGTTGCTGCCTAAGTCTTGTTCATTTCCTCTGTTATCCACGCTCCCCCCCACCCATCCACCCCCCCCCACCCCCACCCCCTGCCAGACACACATAAATTCTCTATTCTCAGAATCTGTACTTATACAATCCTCTTGGACCCACTTTGCACTCTCACCCTGAAGTGTAATTTCCAGGCCTAGCAATGTACCTTTTAAGCCACAGACTTCTTTTTCTGTCCTGTTCATTGATTCCTCTGGCAAAGTGGCCCCTACTCAGATCCATGTATTTCACCTAATTTAGTGTGACTCTGAGTGAAGGGTTTATACATGCTGCTTGTGCCATGTCATGCGTCCTTATGTTTGAAAGTTAATGGACCTGCTTAGGACCCAGGAATCATAGACTCTCAGAGTCACAAGAAGTCATCTGTGCTTGAACAGGAAGGCCCTGGACAACATTCCTCAAGAAGAAGACATCCAGCCTCTCCTTGAAGACATCTGTGCTTCAAAGCCTGTTGTTGTTACTGTGTCTGACTCTTCATGACCTCATTTTGGGGATTTTCTTGACAAAGATCCTGCAGTGGTTTGCCATTTCCTTCTCCAGCTCATTTTACAGATGAGGAAATGGTGGCAAGCAGGGGTAAAGTGACTTGCCTAGGGTGACACAGCTAGTAAGTGTCTGAGACCAGATTTGAACTCAGAAAGAAGAGTCTTCCCTACTCCAGGCCTGGCACTCTATCCACTGCACCATGTTCCATAATATGATGAACTTATTCCCACTACCCACCTCCCACAAAAACAGATATGATCTTTGAGTTCTTGAGGTCAATTAATACATCCTGACCAGTTCCCAAAACTAATCTGGAGGTGGAATGGTGAAGAGGCGATCTTCGGTTCATGTGGAAAGGGAAGAGAATATAGTGGTGATGGTATAAAGGCTGAAGGAGTGGAGATACCATGAGGGAAAGGGATCGACCATAATAGCCATTTGTGAGAGAGGAAAAAAGAAAAAAATCAGAGGTGGATGTGGAACATAGAAGAATTAGGGAAGCAATAAAATGCTGTAGGACATGAATGGGGAGGAAATGTTTGAAAAATTAGAAGACTGGGGCAGCTAAGTAGCCCAGTAGATAGAGCACGAACCCTGGAATCAAGAAAACCTGAGTTCAAATCTGGCCTCAGACTCTTACTAACTGTGTGACCCTGGGCAAAGTCCCTTAACCCCAATTATCTCCCAAAAACAAAATTAGAAGAGTCATGAAATTTTATCTAATGCTGAAATTGGTGCTTGCCAGGAAAAATTATAGATCATAGGACTGAGATCACCTCACCCAGCCTCCTCACTTTAGACGTGAGAGAAGAGGTTTGTTTGAGGGAATCACAGCTCCAGATCCATAAGACTTTCCCCTTAGTGCATTAAAAATATGTGATTTTCTGTTGTCAACGTATTTTAATCTCTTTTCCAACCAATTAAGCTAAAACTTTTAACTTTGAAGCAGTAAATGTAAAAGTTTTGCCCAATGTTAAGATATAACAAATGGTCAGAAAATTCTTCTACCAAGAAAGGCCAATTCCTGCCATCCCAGCTTTCACAGCCTGTCCCCACCCCACCCCAGCCTATCTCTAGTTTCACTTTTGGTCACTGCTCATATAGTGATGGGAAGTCCAGAGGGTGAAGGATAAGAAGCAAATTGCTCTGGTTTTTTTTTTTTTCCTGTTGTTAAGTACTCCAGCTGGTAAACAGGAAATTGCCAAGTCTGGCAGAGGAAAATTTTTCTGACTAATTCTCATTTAGACTTCTATCTACAAAATAGTAAAACACCTAATTTTGAAAACTTTCTCATTCTCAGGGACCAAGTTACCTTTTCTTTCTTATATTTCCAAAGATAAATTCTGGAGAGCATGCTGAAGAACTAGTTGGTTTGATTTAGTTAAAGTTGATTTTTTTCCCCCAGTGATTTTAAAGGAGAGGTACAATAATGCAGGATTCTTATCTTTAACCTTAGCTAATGATTTGATAGAGTTTTAAGGATGCAAAACTTTCAAAACACTTTATATTCTGTCTGAAATAATTAACCTTGACTCTATTTGCAATTTCACATTATCTTATGTTTAACCTTTTTTGCTTATTGGGTTTAGGAAAATTGACTGTATAGCAGGAATACATTAAATAACTTTTTTTTTTTTTTACTATGTAGGGGAAAGACTTGAGATTGGCTAGTTGTAGAAGGGATTCATGTTCTAAGTGGGGGGCTGAACTAACCATCTTCTAAAATCTCTTCTAACTCCAGGATTCTAATGAGGTCAGGCATGTGTCAGTCCAAATCCTCTTATACAGACCTTTATCCATAGCAGGCTGTTTCTGTAGAGATTCTCACTGGTTCTTAGTGAGGGTCTTTAGTTACTTAACCTCGAAGGGCCTCCAATATCTTAAAGGTAGAAGGTAGCTCCTTCATTCCAAGCCCTTCATTTTAGGAATTCAAGTCACCCTTTCTATAAAGTGGTTAGAAAGATGTTATCACTGACCAAACAAACCTGCTAATCTTCCTTCTTATTTCTCGTGACCCTTCCCAAGATGGGACAATTCTTTTCTAAAATTGCTATTGATTTCTTTTGTTTTTTACATTACTGACATTTCCCTATTTATCCTTCTTCCTTCCATCACCCAAAGAGCCAAATTTGTAACAAAAAAAATTTTTTAAGGGAAAAAACAGTTTAGCAAAATGAAACTACATATTAAAAAAAAGTATGCTGTTATGTCAAGTGTCTCACATCTGCTAAAAAAGGGAAAGAAGAATTTTCTCAAATCTCTTCTTTGGGCCAAGAATGGTGGGACAATTAATTATAAAAGGGGATATTTATGGGTGGCTAAGTGGTACAGTGAATAGAGCACTGGCCCTGGAGTCAGAAAGGACCTGAGTTCAAATCTGTATCAGATGCTTAATACTTACTACCTGTGTGACCTTGGGCAAGTCACGTAACCCCAATTGCCCTGCCTTGTCCCCTCCAAAAAATAAACAAATAAAGGACATATTTATACATGTGCTGGTATGTATATATACGTACATATACACATGTATATATACGTACATATACACATGTATATATATATATGTATATATACACATCAGCACATGTATAAATGTGCTGTATTACAGGTATCAAACTATGATGGAAGGGATTCTGTTGTTTTGATAGAAAATTTTCTGATTATAATAATAATGATAACCATGACAACAACAAATAAATACTGAGATTCATATGGAATTTTTAGGTTTTTAAAAGTAATTTACACATATCTCATTTGCTCTGTATAATCCCACTAGGTAAGTGATATAGTTATTATTATCTTCATTTTTACAGATGAGGAAATTGAATCCCAGAGAGGTTAAGCAATTTGCCCAAGGTCACATAGGTCATAAGCGGCAGAAGTGGGATTTGAACTCTAGAACTAGTGGTTTTTTTCCAATTAATTAAGTAATTTTTCCTAGGAACTATTAGACCCTTGATTAAGTGGACTACAGAGGAATGATTTTGAATGTTTCCCCAGAAACGTCTATGTATATCAGTCAGACAGATAAGCTTAGAGTAATTGGAGTTGAGTTGGCAAATATGCTATCAAACTTACTTGCTAATGGATCAAATCAGGCTGTTTAATGAGCAAAGGATACACACAGAAATGGGAATAATTATACTCTATTCCAAGACTTCTAAACTGTGGAAAAGGCAGGGACATGGATGTTATCAGAGCTTTCACTAATCAAGAGCTGAAGTGATTGGAGGGTAAGTAGGAGTGTCTTTATTCACTCCAAATCAATTAATATATATGTATGCACAGCTTTAAGAAATATCCAATAGGAATCAAGCTTTGTAACATAGATAAATGTTCAGGTTTGACCAATCACAACAGGGAAATCCAGGACCATTATACCTATGTTGTGTAAACACAGAGAAAGCAATTCCATGGATGCACAGTAGGCCAAGGTATAAAACAATTCAAAATGAGAGTACAAAGATTGTCTGAAGTAAATAGACTGAGTAGATTATCTGTTTGTGTCAGGTCCTCTGGATTCCTACAGCATATAAATCAGACTTTCTGTTGTTTTCACAAGTTTATACTTATAAAAACCCACAAAAGTTGTCACTCTTCTTTAAAGAGGCTGACCAAAATGTTACTGAATCAGTCCATACTCCAGGCCTCACTATTTCCCTAGGCTTGTGCTAATGGCTAGAACTACTTCTTCCCCTAGACCTATCACTTTATTAATTCATTCAATCCATCAACATTCATTAAATGCTTGTTGAGGACAAAGCATTGTGCTAAGTGTGAGGAGCTTGTCTAGGGAGAGGGAAGTCTGTTCTAAGAAGTAAAGCCAAGATATAAGATAAATGTTTTGGAGAGTGAGGGGTTGTGTGTGTGTGTGTGTGTGTGTGTGTGTGTGTGTGTGTGTGCACGTGCCTATATATACATATACATGTACACATATATGCATATACTATATATGTATGTGTGTGTGTGTGTGTGTGTGTGTATATATATATATATATATATATATATATATATATATCTATATATGGCTCTTAGGTGCCATGGGTTGATATACTAGGAATTCTGGCCCATTCTTTGCAGAGAATAGGAGAAGGGCCTTGCCTTCATCAACCACATGCAACCAGTGGGTAGAGGCAGGCAAGGACCAGGACAGTCAGCATTGGGCAATTTCTTCTCCAGTCTCCAAGAGGGGTATTGGGCTAAAATTCTATCTACCTATCCTCTGGTCTAGGGGGTTTAAGTGTGGATTCTGAAGGAAAGCTTTCCTTTGATCAGTCTTAAAAGGAAGGGCAGCTTACACTTGTCAACCCCTCTCCAACTAAATGCTAGTTACATAAAAGACAGTCTCAAATAGTGAATAGCAAGTAATTCTAGTTATGTAAACAAAACAGCAAACAGAGATTAGAGAAATCCTATAGGACATACACAGGAGTACATACGTTCAGCTAAGAATGAAGTAGTAATATGATCTAAACCCATATCAGGAGAAAGAACATGATCTCATGCAGGGAACTCCTGTCTTAGTCTCTATCATTTCAAGCCTTGGAGGTCAGGGACATGATGGGATTGGCTCCCATAGGTGTCATTGGCTCTGAGGGCCATTCAAAAGTCTTTCTCCATTGCCTCCTAAAGGGTCTTTTCTCCTCATGTCTCCTCAGAGAGTCTCCATAAATCAACTATAGACTTGGGTGGAATTCAGGTTAAATAAGAATGAATAAGGCTTGGTCTATGTCCTCAAGAGTTTACAAGTTAGTTGGGGTTATAAGAGAGAAACAAAGACAGTTACACTGTATGTAGGACTTCAAATGTGTACAACCTACTCTGAGAGCAGTTGACTTTTTTCCTTCTGAAGATCTTTTCAGAAGCATACCTGAGGTAATTTGAATAACCAAGCCAGTTACTCCCAAGGAAGACTGGATAAAAAGAGAAGTGAAAAAAGGAAGGGCCTTCCATTCAAATCTCATGACTCAGTGGGTGATACTGAAGCAAACAAGAGGCATGCCAACTTGGTTTCGGGGAAGATGGAGAAAACCAGAAGTGATTCTCTTTTATTTTGCGTGGAATTGAAAATAGAGACCCATTTAAGCAGTGTAAGAAAGATATATTCCTATAGACATCAGAAGGGCCAGTGGAGTGGAAGGACAGAGATGGTGAGATCCAAGTGTAGCACCTCCCCCCCACCACCAAAAAAAAAAGATTTCAAATGTAACAGAACAGAATTATCCTGGTCTGGAGATGTGTTTTTGAGTTGTAAATGCATTCAAACAGGTTAGAAAAGTCTTTCCACATAGACCAGCATCTAGAGATATAATTCTCTACTTACTCCACCAGAGTATTTATGATAGAGAAAGAGAGGAAAGCTGGGAACAACATGACATGCATTCTAGATTTGGGAAGAGGAGGTAGCGCCTCCCCCCCACCACCAAAAAAAAAAAGATTTCAAATGTAACAGAACAGAATTATCCTGGTCTGGAGATGTGTTTTTGAGTTGTAAATGCATTCAAACAGGTTAGAAAAGTCTTTCCACATAGACCAGCATCTAGAGATATAATTCTCTACTTACTCCACCAGAGTATTTATGATAGAGAAAGAGGAAAGCTGGGAACAACATGACATGCATTCTAGATTTGGGAAGAGGAGGTTTCAGATGGTCAGGGGAAAAATAGTGGGTTCACATGTAACAAAACAGGGTAAGTCCCAAGAGGGATAAGAAATTCTTAAGAATGAAATGCTGATGACACAAGGAGAAACAATTCCAGAAAACAGGAAAAGAGATAATTGTCTAAAGATAAACCCATATTGATGTATAGGGATCTTTCCAATCCACTTAGATTTTAAAAAAAATATATGCACTAAAGAGAGAAGCAAGAACTGATTAGGAAAGATGAATTCAAAAGTATGGTGTTGTCCTATAAGACATCTTAAGGTTCAGATTCACTGGTGGCTGCAAAGGAAAGAACAGTTTAACAAAAAAAAAGTGGTTTTAAAACCATATTGGGGAAAAAAGAGGATTATAGAAAGGACAGAACTGGAGAAAATGACAAGTGTTGAAGGGGATGTGAAAAAACTGGGACATTAATATACTTTTGGTGGCACTATGAACTGATCCAACCATTTTGGAGAGCAATCTGGAACTGTGCCCAAAGAGTTACAAACCTATGCATCCTCTGACCAAGCAATACCACTATTAGGTCTGGTTCCCAAGGTGATCAGGGAAAAAGGAAAAGAACTCATATGTTCTAAAACATTTATAGCAGTTCTCTTTGTTGTGACCAAGAACTAGAAACTGAGGGGATGTTCATCAATTGGAGAATGGCTGAATATATTATGGTATATGATTGTAATGGAATACCACTGTGCTGTAAGAAATAGTGAGCGATTGAAGTTAGAAAAAAAATATATAGAAAGACTTGCTGGAAATAGTGACTAGTAAAACTAGTAGAACCAAGAAAATGTTGTATACAGTGACAGCAATATTGTTTGAAGAGTAACTGTGAATGACTAAATTATTCTGAGTGATATGAATATTCAAATTGACTACAAAGGACCTATAAAGGGAGATACCTCCAGAGAGAGAACCGATATATAAAAGTATGTATTGTATAGTTCCACATATATATCTGTTGGCCTTCTCTAGTGTGAGGTTGGGAGGGAGGGAAACAGATAGGAACTCAAAATGTAACAAAATAAATAAAGAAATATTAAAAGAATAAAGAAAGGATAGACATAGTGCTTAAGGTGGATCAGAGAATTATAACTGCTGATGGAAATAAGACATTGCTGCTTGATTCATTTTGTTTCTGTTTTCTCAGGTGAGGGGAATAATCTCTGGACTGTCAAAGTCAGGGAAAAAAATAGCTAATTCGGTGCTGATAAGCAAAGTGAGCAGGAAAATAGTAAGAGAGTACCTAGTTGTCCTTGAGGAATTCAGATCAACTGGCCTAGATGATGAACTACATCCTTGGGGACTGAAAGAACTAGCAGGTGCGATTGCTGAATCACTGTCAGTGATCTGTGAAGGATCATGGAAAATGGGAAATGTACTGAAAGACTGTCCTAATTTGAGAGAGAGAGAGAGAGAGAGAGAGAGAGAGAGAGAGAGAGAGAGAGAGAGAGAGA
>JAQQSW010022623.1:0-10424 GCA_028646575.1 Pseudocheirus occidentalis
GCATCATTCTCATTTCTCTTCCCAGTTTTTCCTCCACTTCTCCTTGGTAGATGTGGAGTTTGCTGGAGGTATTGTAGATCTTTTCTCTTGTAGACCGGCTGTGGCTCGGCTCCTCCTGATAGCCCTGGGGCCTGGCCGTGTTTCGCTTTCAGGCTCCCGGCCTGCCGGATGAGCCCCTCCTGCTGATCTGCCGTTAGCTAGAGATGTGTTTTCTGTATTTTTGTGAGTTTGAGAGCCTTAGAATGTGTTTGGGGTCATATTTTATAGGTATTCAGGGTGGTTGTGTGGGAGCTGGTGAACCTTGCTGCTTCTATGCCGCCGTCTTGGCTCTCCCCACCTTGTGCATAGCTTAAATGTTTGTGGAATGAATGAATGAATGAATGAATGAATGAATGAATGAATGAATGAAAGGGCAGAGTTGAGATGCAAACCCAGGCACTGTGGACACCAAATCCCCACTCTTTCCACTGAACTGTGCACTTTTCCCAGTCAATTACTGACTTCTAGGATGCTCTTTCTCCTCCCTTCATTATATGAGTAACTGATTTCCCATCTTCTGTGCTTTTCCTAGGTCTGAGTGTTAAAAATATTTAGAGGTTGAACTGTTATAATGAGGAGGGCACAAGGGAGCTGGAACATTTTTTTAAATGCTCAAATCTAGTACGAGCCAGACCACAGGCACCCTTTGAGTCCATCAGTCATGAGTCAGCTAGTTAACAAGGCGCACAGTATAGAATTCCATTAGTGTAAGGGGATGAACTCGTGAACTCATCAGTCATTCTAACTCTTTCTGTTTATTTGTCCCCCTCCCCTTCTTGTGTGGGAATGGACCCAGTCTGGCGTGGCTGTATCAGTATCTTTATGAGAACTCTTACTCCCCGATCTCACACTTCCTTTACTTGCTCTACTCCAGTAACCTTCACCTTTGTCCTGCTTCAGCCATACCAAGCCTTAGACCTCGGTCATCATTCGTAGTTGTTCTCCTCCCACAATCTTGAACCCTGAAATTCCTTTCACTGACTTCCCACTGTCTTATTCCTTTTAAACTTGTTCTTTCCCTTAGTTGTGATTTCTAGTACCTTAGTTCTATGCTGATCTACTAGTCTATCACATTGTTCTCTGTTCTGACTTCATTTACCTTCCTACTGACCTAAATTATATGATCATCAATGAGGTGATCATGACCATCTGGCACCCTTGACCTTGACTATCGTATCCTTATGTCCCAATTTGTCTTCCCCTTTTTGCTGACAAACTTAAAAAAAAAAAGTTTTATTGGTGTCTTTTCTTTACACATTAGCCATTATCAGATAGCTTCTCCCCACCCCCTTACTTCCACCTCCAGTGTTCCTTCTTTTATAATAAAGAAAAACAGTTAAGCAAAAATCAAGTGATATAGTGACCAACTGACAATAAATGTACCATTCTTTTTTTAAAATTGATTTATTTACTTTTAGTTTACAAGATTTAGTTCCACAATCCATTGAGTTTCAAATTTTCTCCCTTCCCTCTTCCTCTTCCCCCTCCCCCATGGCAGCATACAATCAAGTATAGGATCTGCAAATATTTTCACATTAGACATTAGACTGGTTGTATAGAAGGGTTGTAACCAATGGAGTGAACAGTGGGGAAAAAAGAAAGAAAACCAAACATGAAAAAGAACAATAGCACATAGATTGCTTCAGTCTCCATTTAAACTCTGTTCTTTCTAGATCTTTCTCTGAATGTAGATATGTCCTTACATCCTGAGACTTGTAGAATTGTCTTATAATTGTACGTTGCTGAGAAGAGCCCAGTTTATCAAAGTTGATCGTCACATGTATGTTGTGTCTGTGATTGTATACAAATATTTCCTGGTTCTACTCTTCTCACTTATAGCATCAGTTCATATAAGCCTCTCCAGGTGAATATGAAGACTGTCTCCTCCCTGTTTCTTATAGCACAATAGTATTCCATTACATTAATATATCACAACTTGTTCAGCCATTCCCCAATTGATGGGCATCCCCTTAATTTCCAGTTTTTTGCCACCACAAAGAGAGCTGCAAGAAATATTTTTGTACATATGGGTCTCCCTCCCACTTCTATGATCTCTTCGGGATACAACCCCAGAAGTTGCATAATTCTTTTTAATGGGAAATTTGATTTGTTCTGTTTCCTCTTAAATTTTTTTTTACTTAAAAATATGAATATTTCAATATAACAAGAATAAAAAATAGATTGTGCATGCAATTGTAAACTTGTATCATGTACTGTTTGTTTTCCCAAAAAGTGTATATTGAACTTCACATGATAGTAACAGAATTATCCTGTTTGCCTGGATCCTCTTCTGGACCTCCTTCTTCTCTCTATGTAGCTTTGTTTTTATGCTAATGTTTTGTTAAACATTCCTTCCTTCCATTTATTGTCAGACAGTCACTATATCAGTTGATTTTTGCTTAACTGTTTTTTTCTGCCTTTGACCGGCTGGTGGTCTTCTTCTTGGAAGGGGTGAAGGTGAGGGAGGTGGATATTAACATATTGGTGCCAGACTTAGTGTGGACTTAGAGTGGCTTCAGTCATTACTGTACCTCAGAACTTAGTAATCCACCAGCCTCACACTCCTTCAGTATCAAGAATTATAGCCATGTGCCACCGTACCAGGTCAGTCCCTTATTTTGCAGATGGAGAAACTGAGAATCAGAGAGATTATGTGACTTAACCCAAGGTCACCTATGTATTAGTGGCAGGTCTAGGATTTTAACTTGGGCCTCTTACTCCAAATTTGGTGCTCCAAATTTCCTTGGCAGTATTTTTCTTTTAAAATGTGCTATAGTCCTGGTTTTCTTTTCTTTGTTTTGCTTTATTTATTTATCTGGAGGGGAAAGGTAAGGGATTTGGGGTTAAGTGACTTGCTCAAGGTCACATGGCTAGTTTTTGTGTTAAGTGTTTGAGGCCGAATTTGAACTCGGGTCCTCCTGACTCCAGGGCTGGTGCTCTATTTGCTGTGCCACCTAGCTGCCTCCAGTTTTCTTTTCTTTTAGATTGATCCTCTCCTTATCCATCAATTAGGAAAAATTATTTTTAATAAACAGTAGTCCGGATGAGTATGTAAGTTGCAATTTTTGCTTTTCTATACACATGGAAGATAATTTTGTTCTGTTATCATTTGTACAACTTTCAAAACATAATCCAAGGCTCCTCTGATTTATGGTCTCTCAGGGATCGGTTGCTGTGTCTTTATATGTATGTGTATATACACATGTGTATGTACTTGTGTGTACGTATATATCTATATATACGTAGACATAAATGCATATACATATAAATACACACATATCTCATTGTTCTGTTTGTCCTTTGTACTGGAAGGGGACCATGGCATAAGGCAGATGATGACATGACTTGGAGTAGACTTTGATTTGAATGAGGAGGGGCTGTGCAAGGTCACCAGCCTCACTTTCTCCTCCAGAGCCTTCTGGGTCCAGTGGCCAGATGTTCATTAGGACAACTGGAGAAGGCCCAGGATGCAATGGGAGACTCTGGCCCTTTTAGGCTAAGGTCTTTTCAGGTTCTCACTTTGTGTGAAATAAGGCCTGCCTATTCTATGAATAGGCCTCTTTAAGTCGGTACTCAAGGAATGGCCCCTTTAGGTAAAAAAAAAAAAAAATCAAAGTGGGAGGGGAAGACCCTCAGGGTTCCTGGGCAAAAGAGAAACAGTTACTATTTAATATTTACATTCACTCTGTGATAGGAATGAGCTCCCTAGCCAATTGGGTTTAAGGCTTGGTTTTTGAGAAAGAAATCTAGCTGGTAAACTCAAAGGAAGAAGCCAGCTTTTCACCATTGAAGTGTACTACCTTCCCCTGGGCAGAGCACCCTCATGTAAGGAGAGAGGAGAATATAGGATAGAATATATATTTGTATCTACATAGTTATATACATATATTTCTAAATGTAGTATAGGAAGTAATCTCAGAGGGAAGACATTAGCGATTTGGGGGAGGAGAGGAGACCCGGAAAGATCTTTCACAGGAAGATGGGGTTTGCTGTATCTCAAAATGGTTTTTAAAAAGGGGGAAAGGACCTATTTGTACAAAAATATTTATAGCAGCTCATTTTGTGGTGGCAAAGGATTGAAAATTGAGGCAATGCTTGATTATTGGTGAATGGCTGAACAAATTGTGGTATATGATTGTAGTGGAATATTGTACTATAAGAAGTGATGAACAGGCTGATTTCAGAAAAACCTAGAAAGACACGAACTCATGCAAAATGAAGAGAGCAGAACCGGAAGACCATTGTATACAATAAAGCAATATCATATGATGGTCAGCTGTGAATAACTTAACTGTTCTCAGCAATACAGTGATCCAAGATGGTTCCAAGAGACTCATAATGGAAAATGCTATCCATGTCCAGAGAAAGGAGTGATGGAATCCAAATGCAGAATGAAGCATACTTTTTTTTACTTTATTTTTTTTCTTTTGGTCGGTGCCTTCCTTCATATCATGATTAATGTAGAAATGTATATTACATGATTGCTCATGTATGACCTGTATCAAATTGCTTATCATCTCAGGGAGGAGTAAGGGAGGGGAAAAATTTGGAACTCAAAGTTTTTGAAAAGGAATATTAAAATTTTTCTTTACATGTAATTGGGAAAAATAAGATTTTTTTTTTTAAAGGTGGATTTGAATTGAGTCTTGACTGAAGCCAGGGAAGTCAGGAGGGAAAATTAGGAGGGATAGCATTTCAGGAATGGGGGAGAGCCAATGAAAAGGAACTGAATTTGGGAAGTGGGATAATTTTCTCAGCTGTTTAGAAAAAAAAACAGTTGAATTAAATGGTCCCTAAGGGCCCTTCCAGATTTAATGGTTTATGATTATATAATTCTGTGAATCCAGGCCTCAGGTGAATCTGATATGGAATTACAATGTTTTATGGAGCCTTTGGAGTTTATCTCTTAAAGAATATGGATCTTGAACAAAGAAGCAGCTACTTCAAGAGAGTAGCTGCAGTGGGAAAGATTAATTGGCTTTGGGGATTCAAAAAGGGTTAGTAGTAGAGTCCTCTTCCATGTTTCATACATGGTTTTGCATTTTCTCTATTGATTCATATTTAATATATTAAAATAACTAATATTTCTTAAAACAAGAATACCAAACTTAGTCCAAACTCTTCATTGCCTTCAAGAGTCTCAATTTAGCTCATTTGTTTAGTTTCTTTCACTTCTCTGCTAATTTCATGTATTTTTTTCTCTGATCTAGCCAAATTGTACTCTTCACTGTTTCTCGGATATGCCATTTGCATTCATGCCTCTCTGTACCTTGACTCCCAGAATTCTTCCTTATTAGAATGCCTGAGCCATGCTGTCCAGCCAGTGAAGTCTAACCCTTCCATTGATTTTCCCACTCAATTCCCGTATCTTCCATAAAGTTTCCTTTTGCTATTCCAATCCTGGAGTGAACTTCCTTCCTCTAATTTCCTGTAGTGCTTGCTGGTAATATTATTTACTCAGTTGATACTTAGTATAGGTTGCCTTTTAATTTAATTTAATTTTTTAAAAAAGATTTTATTCTCATCTCATTCAAGATGGAAGTACAGTATCTACTCACAGACTTAATTTCAGTGCTGATTGGCAATTTCTGACCTGGGTTAGTCAATTTCCATCGTTTCTTGGTGGTTCTCTATTCCCAGGGGCTCACTATGTTGTTACTTGATAGTGGGAACTCCTGATCAGTTTAGCCCATTGAGGCTCAGTATTCTCAAACTTAACCTTAATTCACCAGTCTCAGACTCCCACGTTATAGTGATTACAGACATAGCCCCCACACATAGCACATGTTGCCTTTTATTATTCATCTCTAGAGATGTATGTCTTGTCTCCTTCACTCTCTTTAAAGGAATCTTAAGATCAGGGACCTCATCTTATACCTTTGTGTGAGTGCCTAATATATGTAGGCACTCAATAAATTTTTAAAGATTTTGATAAAGTTAATTGAAACAGTTTAAGAAAGCTTAACTCCTTTGCCCTCAACATTTCTTACATCTGAAATTCTTCTAACCCCCAGCTTGTTTACCTTGTTGAAATCCCATCTGTTCCTCAATACCTAGTTTAAATGCCATCTCTTCCAGGAAGCCTTTCCTCTTAACTCTTCTCCCTTCCCCACATCCCCACTCTCATGCCTCCAAGCCATCAGTGATCTCTCAGAACTCAAATCCTATCATACAAGATCAGAGGATTTCAAGCTATAGATGTCCTTAGGAATTATTTTGGTCATTCCCCTTATTTTACAGATGTAGAAACTGAAGACCAGAGGGGTGGGAGGAAATAGACTTTCCCCAGATTATACTTTTTACCTTTTTGTCACATTATCTGTTCTAATATTATTTATTTTTGTGTCTATTTTATCTCCTTGACAATATTCTAAGTGTCTTGAGGATAACCTATCTTAGTTATATCTGTGTTAGATACTGAAGAGGATACAGTTTTTTGCACATTGTAATCATTTTGATAAGTATACATTGAATTTAGTTTTACATTACGTAAGTTTAGATAAAGGAAGGAACCCTTAGATAAAGTTGAAAACTTTAAACTTCCCTCATGAGAAAGGAAAATCATTAGTAATAGAACATTCTTTTAAAAAGTTATATGCACACATTTTTTTGTACTTAGGAAAAATAACTTTAATCCAAAATACTTGTTTAGTAGGAAAGCCAAGAATCTATTAGAAACATATTTCTGTTTCCTAGATAAAAAAGTATTGCATAGTTACCTATTTTTTAAATTCCAGATGTTCCTTAATCGTTGAATGAATCTGTTAGCTACAGTTTGTGTATCTCATGCATCTTGGAAACGTATTTTTACGAGAGGCTGCAGTTGATCTAATTTATTTTTGTTTTAGGGACTGCTTTGAATTTTCATTCCAGAGCTTATCTGCTTGAGAGAATCAAATCATAGATGTGTATTACAACTCTCTGAGGAATCTAAACATGAGCCAGATGTGCCTGAGGAATGCTTGAATTTGTTCATGTTCAATTAGTGTTTTCTAAAATATGGGTGTGCTGTGTTTTGTTTTGTTCGTTTTTTAAAAAATCTATTTAAAGGGATAAAAATTTGTTTCAACTCCTCAGTAGCTTTCTGAAAAAGAAATAAGATGCCACTTGGATAAATATTCTGTTTATTTTTTTTTTACATTTATAAGTATACTTTCCATAAACAAATAGGAAATTATTATTATTATTACTCAGCTAGCTCCTATATTTTCATAAGCGAGGGTGAAGAAGAAAGTAGAAAGAAGAAGGGAGGTCTGGTATTAGATGGTTCCTTGTACAGGGGAAAAAGTAGGCTCATTACCAACTTACAGTGGAGTTACTTTGATGCTCAAGTTGATCTGTGACCTCAGTGTCTTATGTACTTTTTCCACAGGATGTATTACAACCTGACCACTCCTCCTTAATCTGTGTAACTTATCTATGTCCTCCTGTAGTTCTCCACATGGATCCGTTCAACCTGTGGGAGCCTTTCACTGAGTTCTTTTAAAATTATGGGAGAGCCGGTGGCACATTGCATCGTCTTTCACTTTTGCCTCGAGACTGACTTCCTTTTCTAGTCCTACACTAAAAAAATAGTATCCTTTTTCTATGCTTTGTGTATGTCTCAATTGTTAATGTTGTAACCTGTTTATATTCTACTATGTATCTGTCCTTTGGGTGAACTGCAATTTTGCTTCTTTAGTGGTTATAGTACTCCATGATTTGTAGCCTATGATATCTAGTAAGAACAAAAAAATACTGGTGCTAAAAAATTGATTTAGCATATCAGAGAGAAGTTTGGGGATCATTGAAAACATGTTTTGCTTTTTCAAATTGCAACAAAGTTCTTTTTTTCTCTGTTTATTTTGAATCTAGTTCTTTGTGTTCAGTACCATTACAAGATGAACAGCTCTGTAGGCTGCCCATCCAACTCCATATTATTTATATTTTCAAACCACTTTTTTCTTTCCTTCTTTCAGGGTTCTATTCATAAAATGAGAATAATGATATGCCAACGATCAGATCATTACCTTTTATACATGTTGGGCTGGGTTAATTTGGACGTTACAAAATTGAAGGATAATAGAATGTAATAGACTAATTCTGGAGCCAGCATGGTTGAAATCCTGCCTTTGATACTTAATACCTCTGTGTGACTTTGGTTAAGTCACTTGAGCTTTCTGGGTTCCTTCTGTAAAACAAGGAGGGTGGACTAATGACTTCTGAGGTCTTTCCAGATCTAACTCTGTCATCCTGTGAATTTGAGACCTGAAAGATAACTTAGAGATCTACTTTCCTCTCATTTTACAGATGAGAGAGCTGAAGCAGAAGTTGTGATTTTTTTTTCCCCCTCAAGCTACACAACTAATCTCCTCAAACCAAGTTAATATCATTATCTCTATAGATGGAAGATATAAATTCAGTTTCCTACTTTGAAGGTTGGTTTTTTTTTTTGGAAGTCAGTGAAAACAAATGACTAAACCTTATCAGTCAGATATATTTCTAATTTATTCTTATTATGGGGGGTGGCAGGAAGGCATGTATAGTATGCTAGTCAAGAAATAAAAAATGAGATGACCAGATGGTGATGTTATTAGTACCCATGGGATATTTCATGTCATTTACTATAATTACCACAATTTATTACTTTGTTCTAAAGTGTGTTTTTGAGACCACATTAGGTAAAGAAAAATGAGCAAGAAGAGAAACATGAATAACAATTAAGCAAGAAAGACACCTGTGGGAATCCTTAATGTGTTTACAACAGAGCTGTTCAATAGGAGGGCTTCATTTGAGCTTGTTCAGTCCCACAAGCATTATGTGGGTAGGAAGGTTTTCTCTGTTAACATACTTTATAAAGTAATAGTTGATATAACGTTGAGTTATTCTTTGGTGGGGAAGAGGAATAGAGGGGGATATAAAGCTTTATTTCTATGCCGCCAAACAACTACCAAGGGTAAAATCAGTTAGGGCAATTAAAGTAGTGTCTTATGTTGCTCTAATGATTGATCAGGATCATTATATGCCATAGTACTACATTCAGAAAAATTAAGTAGACAGCCATGGCAAATCACTCTGCCTGGATCTTATGTGTTACAATCTCTTTATCTTAGTCTCATAGGCAAGGCTGTAAACCTTTATGGAATTCTTTGTTCCTGGGAGAGTGCCATTGATCAACTTTTATGATTAATTTTTTCCATTTTTCTCAAGATTAACAAGTTATTGGGGTTCTATCCTATTGCAATAGCAACACATATCTCTTGGTCTATACTTAATAAACTTGGTCTATTATGCCCTTGATTAACAATAATACAATTATATAGCAAATTACTCCATTTTTACAAATGACTTTTATGTTTTTTGTATTTGTTTTCCTTTAAAATTTTTAAAATATATTTTGTTTTAAACTTAATTTTAATTTCTAAATACATTCCCCCATTTACAGAGTGATCTTTTGTAACAAAGAATTTCTTTAAAAACAAAACAAGTAACATATCAGCTAAGTCAGTCTGACAGTGCATATAATATTTCATATTCATATTCTTTTCTTTTTTAAATAAAGGAGAGGTACATTTTCTAAATTTTCTCTAGATCATTATGATTATCCATTGTCTAGTTTTGGGTTTTTTTTTCATTGTTCCTATTTATATTGTTGGAAATAATGCCTATTTTATTTTCCTGATTGCGGTTCGTTCTATATCAGTTTATAAATATCTTCTAAAGTTTCTCCAAGTTCTTCATATTAATTTTTTACATAGATTAATTAAATTTTTAGGCATGCATTTTAAAATTTCATCTTTCTTTAATTTCTAGTGTTCTGGTCATTTTTGAATAAAGAGATATTTCATATTTGCTGCATGTGCAAATGGTATGGTTAACTTAAAGTTAAAAGTAGTATCATTTAAAGACATATTTTTAGTAAAGTGCTAGAAATAGAAAAAAATTGATTGGGCAAATAAGACATATGCTTGTAAAAAAAATAACGTAAAGCAATATGTGCTTCATAATATGAGAAGTGGGAGAGATATAGGGCACTGGATTTTTCCTTACTAGAAGCTTGATCATGTCATGAGTCATTCAATCAAGCACTCATTAAGAACTTACTATATGTCATGCACTGTGCTAAGGGCACAAAGACAAAAGAACAGAACTTGCCCATTTTAATGGAGGAAACATGTACAAAGCAAATAAAAAGCTGATAGGAGGTAAAGTTGAAGGGGAGGACAGTAGCAACCAACTCTGGTGATTAGGTAAGGCTTCATACAGAAGGTTGCCCTTGAAATGAGTCTTGAAGGGAGTCTGAGATTCCAAGAAGCGGGGATATGGATATGCATTCTAGGCATGGGGACAGCCAATATAAAAGCTCAGAGATGGGAGACAGAATGTTGAGTATGAAAAACAACCAT
>JAQQSW010022624.1:0-10424 GCA_028646575.1 Pseudocheirus occidentalis
TAGAGGAAGCAACATGATAGCTGTGCTCAAATATTTGTCGGCTAGTTGTGGACAAAGAATTAGACTTGTTCCTCTCTATGCCAGTGGGCAGAATTAGAAGTAACATAGGCTTAAACTGCTGAGGTAGATTCCAGGTTAACATGGAGGGAGTGAGGAAAAACACCATAACAATGAAAAAGTGGTACAAAAGTGAAATGAGCTGCACCGTTGGGCAGGTAGTTTCTGCCATTTTTGAGGTTTTCAGGGGCTATTGGATGAGCACTTATCTGAGATTTTCAGAGAGGATTCCCATTTGGCTAGGGGTTACGGAGCTTAAAGGAGTAACCTCTTCTCTTTTCTGTCTGTGGATAGTGGGAGTGACTTGGGCTCACTCCATTGCCTACAAGTTAGTTGTGGTTCTGCTGTGAAACTGAGCTATCCATGGCCCAGGCTGCATAGTTTCAAATGTGGTATTCCATTATATCATGTACAGAGGTTCTAACAGCTGCGACTAACAGAATACCAGAAAGAGGGTCAAAAGAACTATCTACCTATCCTAGAGGATTCTAATAATAAGAACAACAGCAGCCATATTTATATAATAATTTAAGTTTCTCACAGTGTTTTCCTTATCACATTCATTGGCTGGAACACTTCGGCAAGTCATTCCATTTTTCTGAGCCTCTATCTTCTCATCTATAAAAATGGGATAATAATTTTTTTTTCCTGGCAAACTCAAAGATTTTCTGTGAGAATACCATGGAGGGAAAAGTGTCCGTGGTCATATAGCTAGTAAGCATCTAAGGTAGAATTTGAACTCAGGCCTTCCTCATGTCAAATTAGGCACTCTATCTGCTATGCCACCCAGCTGTCTTCAGTATGCCATCTAGCTACCTATACAATGAGTTCCTTTCATTCTAATCTGCAGTATACTTGGGCCTCATCTCCTACTAGACTTAGCATACCATCCCTCAATGTAGCAGCAAGCACCCTAGCATATCCAGGATGGCTGCTAGCACAGGTTCTTTGATCTGCTTTTCTAACAGAAAGCAGCTCAAAAAGGGGTTAACAATCTCACTTTAATCAACTATATATCATTTACCTAGTTCAGGGGGGGAAAGTCAGCACCCTGAACTTCAGAGAATACAAACAGAAGTTACAACAGACAAAAAATACAGACAGAAAAACAGACAAGCAGATAGGGCTTCTAGCTGTCTGATAATTACATCCATACCTAGTCAGTTACCAGAGAGAGAAGCTCCAACATCTGGATTTTCAAAGCTGGGGGAAGCAACAGCTGCCCAGTCTTATCTAGTCAAATCACACAACTCTTCCTATGAGTGAACCCCAAAGCAAAACCTCATATCAGGATATATATACAACCTTATCCAGGGTCAGAGAATTTTACAACCCTCTTGAGCCACTGCCCAATCACAAAGTAAGAAGATGTAAGCGTTCCTGGAAAACAAGTCTCCCTGAGGTAGCTAGGTGGCACAGTGAATAAGCACCAGCCCTGGAGTCAGGAGGACCTGACCTAAAATCCAATATTTAACACTTACCAGCTATGTGACCTTGGAGATGTCACTTAACCCCAATTACCCTGCCCTCCCCCCTCCGAAAAGAAAAAAAAGAGAGAGAAAGGAAAAGAAAAAAAAGCCTCCAGCCATAGGCTCCATTCAGCCTATTAGGGGGCAGAGTATATTTTCAAATCAGGGAAGGTGCTCAAATTCACTTATGCCTATCAAGGCATAGGGAAGATCTTCAAATTCCCTTACCATTACACTGAAAAACACAAAGTGAAGGGAAGTATAGATGAAAGGGTAGAGGACTCCATTAAAAAGGAAGATCAGAGAGAAAATAATGGGGATGAGTTAGAGTTACCTTCTACCCTAAGCCAGAGAAATGGACAGTTAGAAGGGTTTTACATTGACAGGCAATGTAGGTATAAGCTGACTTTGATGTGATGGATTTACCAAACATTTAAAGAACAATTAATTCCAATACTATATTAACTATTTGGAAAAAAATATTCAGAGTCCTACCAAATTCTTTTTATGATACAAATATGGTGCTGATACCCAAACAAGGAAGAGTCAAAACAGAGAAATGAAATTATATACCAATTTACCTAATGAATATTGATACAAAAAATTTTAAATAAAGTTATTATCAAAGAAATTACAGGGGGAGCAAGGTGGCACAGTGAATAGAGCTCTGGCCCTGGAGTCAGGAGTACCTGAGTTCAAATCCAGCCTCAGACACTTAACACTTACTAACCATGTGACTTTGGTCAAGTCACTTAACCCCAATTGCCCTCCAAAAAAAAGAGGAAAAACAAAAAAGAAATTACAGCAATTTATCATAAGGATAATATGCTATGGCCAGGTGGGATTTATACCAGAATCCAGGGCTAATTCAATATTAGGAAAACCGTAAGTATAATTCACCATATCAAAAACAAAATTAACAAAACTCATATGATTGTCTCAATAGAAGCAAAAATAAAAAGCTTTTGATGAAATATGGCACCCATTCCTGTTTAATAAAAAATAGTAAAGAACATGGAAATAAATGGAGTTTTCCTTAAAATGATAAGTACTATCTATCTAAAACCATCAGCAAGCATTATATATAATAGGGATAAGCTGGAAGCATTTCCAGTAAGATCAGGGGTGAAACAAGGATGTCCATTATTGCCACTGGTACTCAATGTAGTACAAGAAACTTTGGCTTTAGCAATGAGAAAAAAAATAAAATGAAAGGTTTAGAATAGGCAATAAAGAAACAAAGCTATAACTCTTTATAGATGATATGATGATATACCAAGAGAATCCTAGAGATCAACTAAAAAGCTACTTGAAGTAATTAACAAATTTAGCAAAGTTGCAAGATATAAAATAAACTCACACAAGTCATCAGCATTTCTATATACTACTAATAAAGCCCAACAACAAGAGATAGAGAGAGAAATTCCATTTAACAGGTCTCTTAATTTCCCACTTCCACATATTCTTCACATCAATAGTACCCATTAAAGTGACAGTAGAAAATTTGAAATATTTGGGAGTCTACCTGCCAAGACAAACCCAGGAACTAAATGAACACAATTACAAAACATTTTTCACACAAATAAAGTCAGATATAAATAACTGGAAAAATAGCAGTTGCTCATGGGTAGGCTGAGCTAATATAAAAAAAATAACTCTACCTGAATTAATTTACTTATTCAATGCCATACTAGTCAAACTAGCAAAAATATTATTTGATGGAGCTATAAAAAATAATAACAAAGTTGATCTGGAAGAACAAAAGGTACAGAATATCAAGGGAATTAATTAAGAGAAATACAAGGGAAGGTGGTCTAAATGCACCAGATCTAAAACTGTATTATAAGGCAGCAATAAAAACTACTTGGTACTGGCTAAGAAATAGAGTAGTGGATCAGTGGAATAGATTAGGTACACTAGACACAGTAGTCAATGACTATATTAAACTATGGTTCAATAAACCCAAAGACTCTAGCTTCTGGCATGAGAACTCACTACTTGACAAAAAACTACCAGAAAAAACAGAAAACAGTATGACAGAAAGTAATCATAGACCAATATTTTATACCTTATACAAAGATAAGGTCAAAAATAAGTACATGGTTTAGACATAAAAGGTAATACTATAAACAAATTAGGAGAGCAAGTAATAGTTTACCTGTCAGACCTATGGAGAATAAAATAATTTATCACCAAACAAGAGGTAGAAAACATTATGAAATGCCACACGGATAATTTTGATTACATTAAATTAAAAAGATTTTGTGCAAACAAAGCCAATGAAATCAAGAGTAGAAGAGAAGCAGAAAGCTGGGAAACAATTTTTATAGTCAGTGTCTCTGATAAAGGCCTCTTTTCCAAAATATTTAGAGAAATGAGTCAAATTTATTCATGCAAGTCATACCTCTCAGATTGATTTAATAAGTCAAAACAGGGAAATGAAAAATGTTGGAGATGTGGGAAAATCGGAACAGTAATGCATTGTTGGTGGAGTTGTGAACTGATCCAACCATTCTGGAAAGCAATTTATAACTATGCCCAAAGGGCTATAAAACTGTATGTAGCCTTGATACAGTAACACCCACTAATAGGTCTGTATAACAAAGAGATCATAAAAAGAAGGAAAAGATATATACAAAATTTTTTCGTAGCTTTTTGTGGGTGCCAAGAATTGTAAATTGAGGGTATGCCCATCAGTTGAGGAATGACTGAACATGAACGTTTTAGAATACTATTGTTCCAAAAGAAATAATGAGCTAGCAGATTTCCAAAAATCACCTGGAAAGATTTGCATGAACTAATGATGAGTGAAGTGAGCAGAACCAGGAGAACATTGTACATAATAACAGCAACATTGTGTGATAACCAACTTTGACAGACTTATCTCTTCTCAGCAATACAATGATCCAAGAGAATTCTGAAAGACTCATGCAAAATGCTGTCCACATCCAAAGAAATAAGTATGGAGTCTAAATGCAGATCAAAGTATACTATTTTCTTGTTTGTGTGTGTTTTTTCAGTTTTATTCTTTCTCCTTTCACTAAATGACTAATGTGAAAATATGCTTAACATGATTGTACATGTATAGATTATATCAGATTGTGTGCTGTCTTGGGGGGACAGTGGAGGGAGGCAGAAAAAATTTAGAATTTGAAATCTTAAAAAAGTAAATGTTGAAAACTAAAAATCAGTTTAATTTTAAAAATGAGATCACATTATATAAATTTTAGTCATTTGTTATTATTATTCCATCATATGCAAATTATTTCAGTGCAAATTGAGTAAAAGAGCAAGAAGGAGGAGCAGAGGACCTCTTTCTAGAGTTCATGTTCCAAGGTAAAGTACATTGACACTAACATACACAGAGCAGAGCATGGAGGGAGGTAATTCTCTAAACCTGGAGATCCTGATGATTGTTCATTTGGCAAGGGTACCATAGAGGGGAATTCCTGGTCAGATATGGTTTATACTTGGTGGCTGCTGAGTTCTCTTCCAAATCTGATTCTATGACTTAGACAAATGCAAGCGGACTTGGTAACCAAGGAAACATACAGGAAAATAGCAGGATTTTAAGCTGAATGGGACCTTAAAACTTATCTAGCTGGGTGTCTTTGTTTCACAGGCAAAGAAACTGATCCTCTGAATCATAACACAGCAGAAAGGGCATCAAGTCAAGAGCCTTGGCTTCCAATAACAACTCTTCCCACTAACAAGTTGTGGTGCTTTGGGGAAATCTCTCTGGGAAAGAGTGATGAACTTGGAGCCAAAAGACTTGGATCTGAGTCCTAGCTCTGAAGGGGGTTAGATCTCTAAACACCCTTCCTGTAGTCACATTACATGATTCTACATCCTAGAATCTCTGATGCCTGACCCTTTGTATCTATGTAACCATGGGTAAGTCTACCAACTACTCTCATTTTCAGTTTTTCATGTGTGGAAAAAAATGAGATCAATATTTTGAACTATGATAAGAAAAGGCTACCTGCCATACCCTTTGAACCAGAGTTCCTATTGCTAGGTATACATTTTAAAGATATCAAAGACAGAAAGGTCATATGTATGCCAAAATATTCATAATAGCCTGTTGGTGGTCGCAAATAATTAGAAATAAAATTGATGCCCATTTATTATCAAATAGTTAAACAAATTGTGATACAGAAATAGAATGGATTATTACAAGGCCATAAGAAATGATAGATATGAAGAATTTAGAGCAACATGGAAAGACTTAAAGAAATGGAAACTGAGGGAAGTCAGTGAAAAGGGGAAGATAACATATACAACAATGCAAATGGAAAGATAAACAACAAAGAAAAAATGTGTAATTATAATGATTAAGTTTGACCCTTTAGAAGAGAAGAGAAGATGTCCTTCCCTCCTCCTCTTTATAGAGATAGAGAGGCTGTGATATAGAATGTTGCAAATACTGGCAGATTCAACTTACGTCTGGGTTAGTTTTGCTGATCACCTGTTGTTTGAGTTTTCTTTCTCTGTGCAAATGATGGTTGCATGGGGAGGGGAGAACAAGGATTATATTTGGGAAAGGTAAGGTTTTAAATATAAATCAAGAATTTCTAAAAATCATATTTAAAAATATGACTTACAGAAAAGTACATAATCAAATGGAGCTATATGAATGTAAGCTATTATTATTTTGCTATAATTTGTGCTATTTTCCCTAGATCTCTGTTTTCTCCTCTACATTCAGTCCAGAACTCTTTTCTATAGAATAGTCTAGCACTTTTTCCCCATGTAGTTGTTTATAAAACCCATCTCCTACTTTTACAAACTTTTTCATTCATATCTTTATTGGGCAATAGTCTTTAGGTTCTTTTGTGTCAATTTCATATCAATTTTAAATCTCAGAATTTTATCAGAGATGCTATTTGCAATGATATATCTACTATATAACTTCTCTACATTGACTTTACATGTGTAAAAGTTTTCATGTTTTAAATAGCCAAGGGTGTTAATTCGGTATATACGTCAAAAGTGGCATTGCTGCTGAACGAATACTTTCACTGATCTAGAATTCCAAAGGTTATTTCCAAAGATTGCTATTGCTCCTCATGACATCAGTGCTGAGCTCACTAGTACACTCAGCCTAGATTCTGACTCCCAGATTCCTGTCATTCATGTTACCAGTCAAGGCTGAATGTTTCACTCCCTTCAACATATGCTGTCACACCACGAGAAATACATTGTAGATGTTGGAAGGTAAAGTGGGGCAGGGTACAATGTGAAATAAGGTTTTATATAATGCTTACTTGGTGCAGGCACTGTGCTAAATACTTTACAGATATTATCTCATTTGTCCTCAAAAAAACCCTGTGAGGTAATTGTTGTCATCTCTGTTATACAATTGAGGAAACTGAGGCAAACAGAAGTTAAGTGACTGGTCAACGTTCACACAGCTAATAAGAACATGAGGGTAAATTTGAACATGAGGGTAAATTTGCACTGTGTTACCTAACTGCATAAGAAGTTAAAGCATCTTGCCTAGGCAAAGTTTAATAGTCCAGTTGCCACTGACCAACAGCTGGAAAGAATTGGGTTAAAAGACCCCTAAAATCCCCTTTTGCACTGATAGTCAACATTATATGTTCTAATCTTCTATGTTCTAAGGTCTTTTTTTTTTTAGCTCTACCATTCTATTATTTCTTAGCTGATAAATTCAAGTTATTTAGATCACTTTCTTATCCAACTGGTTTTTCTTTTAATGCAGTAAGCCATGCAAGAAATTTTATGACAATTTGAATGGATTTAGCTTGATAATGATAGACTACTATATTTTCCCCATGATTAGTTTGCCTGTTTTTGATTACCTGTCAAGTTTTTCTAGAAGTTAGTCTTATAGGACTGTTTCCATGAGGAAGCAGCACTATGGTTATATCTTTGACAGCATTATCATTAGAACCAGACACATGAAGAATGGAATTTGAATCCTCGAAGCCATGAAATGTGTCCTTTATTTCATTTTAGCTGGAAACACAGGAAACTCCCATCTCATGGTTGTTTTCCAGAGCTACATCCAACACTCCTCTTTTTACTAGAGTTTTCTTATTATGTGCCTTATTGAGGCAGAAATAAATGTTTCTAATGCCACCTGAATTCATTCAGAGAGGGGAAACATGGTAGGAGGATCCCAGGAGGAATTGCCTTCCAATTTTATCTATAAAGAAGCTTCCTATCTCTCATGATTGTCATGGAATAGTGTAAAGCAGAGATAATTGTCAAAGGCAAGCTTCTGCTGATCTCCCAATGTGGCTTGAACCAGATTATATGTCACTGGGAAATGTTTGACAAAAATCAATGAAAATACAGTCCAGCACAGATAATATTAATTTATGATTTTCTCAGTCAATATGTAGCTCACAGGAATGCCTATTTTAATATGACACCACTAGTGTAAAGACCACTGAGCTATTGAACTTAGGTTCAAAGCCTGATCCTGTAATTATCTTGCTGGGTGATCTTGGGCCTGACTTTTAGGTCTTCATCTCTAACACCAGTGTTGCCCACCTCATAGGCTTTTTCAAGGGTCAAATGAGGAAATTGATAAGACATGCTTTAGGTCCATAAACATTATACAAATTCCAGTTACTATTATAGTTGTCTTTTCATTGTAATTTATTGACAAATAGAAATGCTAAATATGTCATATCACAATTCTGCTGGTGAGTATTTCATGAGATAATACAGTTTTCCAAACCATAGGTCATGCCCCAACTCCCAAAATCCCTCATTGAAGCAATGATCAAAATCATTGGATATTTGTAGTATAACTCCTGAATTAATATAATCCACTTTTTCTAATAAAAAATTGAACAAATCAAAGTCAATAAAAGCAAGACTATTTTAATGTATTTTATTAAATATTTCCTAATTGAACATAAAAAAATTTAACAATCATTTTACTTAAAATTTTGTGTTCCAAATTCTCTTCTTCCCTTATACCCCTCCCTGCTCCCTGGAAAAACAAGCAAGTTGATATGGATTATACATATGCAGTCATGCAAAACATTTCCATATTAGACACTGCATTAAATTTAGAAACCACCCAGATAATACATTGAGAAAGTACTTCATGTGTGCCATGGGCAAGAAAGTGTGTTGACCTTCAAGTCATGTAAGATCTGGATTCCTATCTCCCATTGTTAGTTGTTCATTTCACCTCGGTGAAATCACATAGTCTCTTGGACTTACAATTTTTCACTTGTAACATTGGGATAATAATACTCATAGGACTTAGGAGGCTGTGTGGTATGGTGGGGAAAGCCCTGATTCTAGATTCAAGGGACCTGACTTTATATCCCTGCTTTATCACTTACTAATGCTATGACATGGTGCAAAGTTATTTGGCCTAATTAGTCTTCAGTTTCCTCATCTACAAAATGAAAAATTTTTTTTAAATAATATTTATGATTTATTTATTTCATGTAAAGACAATTTTCAACATCCAGGTTTTTTTAAGTTTTAAATTTTCTCCCTGTCTCTCTTATCTCCCACTCCTTAAAATGGTAAGCATCTTGATATAGGTTATATATGTACAGTCATTTAAAACAGAGACCTAGGAAAGACTTTAAATTAAAAAGACCAAGGTCTTCTACTGTGTCTGGAGCCATCTCCAGTCATCCTGATCTATATTTTGCCACTGGACCCAGATTGCTCCAGGGGAAAAAGGGAAGCTGATGACTTTGCACAACCCCACCTTACATAAATCCGATTCACTTGCAAGTCATGATATCACCTTTCTCTTTGAGAAGGACAAAGCAGTAATTTCCATATTAGTCATTTTGTGAAAACATAACAAAAGGGGGAAAAACACGAAAAAATAAAATTAAAATAGTATTCTTCAATCTACATTTAGACACCATCAGTTCTTTCTCTATGTCTGGATAACATTTTTCATTAAGAGTCCTTTGGGAGTGTCTTGGATCATTGTATTGCTGAAAATATCTAGTTGATCATCATACTATCTTGGTATTATCATTTATAATATTCTCCTGGTTTTGATCATTTCACTTTGCATCAATTTGCCAGTTTTGTTTTTTTTTCTTCCTGAAATCAGCCTGCTCATTATTTTTCATAGCACAATAGTATTCCATTACTACTATATACCACAACATATCTATCCATTCCCCAATTGAAGGACATCCTAACGAGCTTTTTCTAAATACCATCTAAGGCTTCTTCTAATTCTAGGTAACTGGGTGATATAACGGATAGAGCATTTGACCTGGAATTAGGAAGCTCTGATTTCAAATCCCACCCTGGACACTTATTAGTCCCCTAACCCTGGGCAAGTCAGATACCTCTGCCTCAGTTTCTTTGTCTCTAAATGGGTTAGCAAAGGAGTCTACCTCTCAAGGTTATTAAGAGGATCAAGTTAGAACATATTTGTGAAGAACTTTTGCCATATACATGCTGTTAGTAGATAATCCTATAATTCTATCATGCATCAGATGACTAGTTTATCAACAGAACTAGGAGTCAAAACTAAGTTCCTTGGGATCTAGAGCTCTTTTCCTGATATCACAAATAAGTAATGGATTCTAGACTTCTGCTTCCTTTTGGGGAATGATTTTTTGACTGAATGCTATATTTTATCCATAAGGTACCGATTCTCTTCTCACTGATTAATCCATTTTGTCTCACTTGCACATGTTAGTAACTGATAGCACGCTTTTGTGAGACAGTAGACCTGGGTTCTATAGCCAGAGAAATAAAATGACTCCAGCTAGGGCCATCTGTCAGAGTCCTGTGACATCCAAAAGCTTATACAAAATAAGGGGTAGACTTTAAGGTTTTTATTACCAACTTTATGAATGCTTTGTTGTTGGCATTGATTTAACATTGCCTAAACCTTGTGGTGTTATCACTACTTACTACTTTTTT
>JAQQSW010022625.1:0-10424 GCA_028646575.1 Pseudocheirus occidentalis
AAACTCTGCTTCCAAGGGGGGAAGCTCTGTTCCAAATTGCTGGGGTTTTCCCAGCTGCCAGAGCTATTAGGGGGGTATTGCAAGTCCCCCCACCTTTGGCTTGCTGAAAGGGCACCCCAGGACCACCACCCAAGACCACAGTCCGGATCCAGGCCACTCAACACAAGAGCACTTCGCCCTGATCAATCGATTCAGCCCCCCTGCATAGTCCGCAGGCCAGGGGCTCTGAAGCAGCCTGGTGTAGGCCGCCACCAGTTTCATCAGTTCCCTTCCTGCACTGCTTCCTTGCCCCGGGGGCAGACTGGCTGAACTGCTTTACCAATCCCAAATTAATTTTCAAAGTTTCACTTTCACTAACTGGTCTCTGAGGATTTGAAGATTCCCTTAGGCAGGTGCATTAGATTTTCTTTGAAGTAGAGGCTTGGGAGGCTCACTCCTCCAGGCCCCTTGGGGCCTAGCGTGGCCTTGTTTGCAGTTTTGGGCTGGGTGGGTCTCTGTTCTGCGGGCTGCCCCTTTCCTGTCCAGTTCCTCACACCTTGGCAGATGTGGAGGTGCTGGAGGCTGTGGATCTCTCCTGCAGACTGACTCTGGTGCCTGCTTGGCTCAGCTCATTCAGGCTACTTCCCACCACCTGGGTCTGGCCCCGGTCTTGGCTTCAGGCTGTTCAGCCTCTGTTCTTGGCTGCTGCGATGAACCCCTGCTGCTGAGTTTTCTTCAGTGAGAGACGTGTTCTCTCTATTTTTGTGTGAGTCTGGGAGTCCTAGACTTTATCTGGACTCATAATTTTCTGGGTGTTTAGGGTGGCGGTGTGGGAGCTGCAGGACCTTGCTGCTTCTACGCTGCCATCTTGGCTCCCCCTCTTAATTCCAACCCTCTGTTTCTTAATCTGTAAAATGGGAATGATATTATTTGTATTTTCTCACATGGTTGCTCTTTGTTTTGTTAGCCATTAAGCGATGTCAAGTTTTGCAATTAAATTTCCCTCTAAAGTGCATATTTTATACATGATTACATATTTCTATAGGCAACTGAATAAGAATCTGATTTTTTCTATTCCCCCAAATAGTTTTAACAAACATATCCTTTCTTAAGAACCCAAGGTCTTCTGCAAATTATATAATGCCTTCTTATACTCTTCAAGCTGATAATAGTGCTGCCTACTTTACTAAGACGGTTGAAGTTATTTGTCCTTATTGTCTTCATTTCTTTTATGACGCACCTTGACATTCATCTACCATCTTTATCATTCTACTGAAATTATTTTCTGTAGGACCTCCTATGAAAAATATATCTTCCTGTTCTGTAGCATCTGATATTTTTAACACCTCTGCCAACTTCCTTGACAAATGGTCATCCATTGTCTTCTGTGATGCACTTCTTGGATTCTCCTACTGTCAAACTACTCCTCATATAATTCCACTGGTTGATAATACTACTTTTATCTCCCAAGTGTGGGGATATGCAAAGTGTCCCTCTTTGACTTTATTTATCTCTAATAGTTTTTTTCCTTAATAATCTGACCCTCTCCTATGGCTATAAATGACTCCTACATGCTGAAGAGTACCAGTGGAATACATTTAACATTATTGTGATAACACAAAAGTGGTTCTGATGTGAAAGAAAAAAAAGAAGAGTGGTCTAAAGGCTAATGTAGATAAACTTGAAAATTATTTCCTAAATTAGTTGTTTGTTTGTTTTGTAAGACATGTAAAAGGTAGAAGAACACAGAGTCAAAACTGAATCTGAAAAATAAAACTTATTGGAAGGAAGGCTTTGGTGGAGGTTTCTAGGAATGAGTGATTAATCCTGTACTCTGATATTTTATCAACAACTTGGATAAAGATACGGGTGACACAGTTATCAAATTTTGAGATGACACAATCCTAGGAGGATATGTAACATGCTGGATGATGGAATCTAGATTCAAACCTATATTGACAAGCTAGAATATTGAGCTGAATATAGTAAGATGAAATACAGAAGAGCTTTAAAAAATCTCTTTTGCAAGATGAGGACATTTTGGTTTGAAAATGTTCTGAATGGGACAGCTAGGTGGTGCAGTGGGTAGAGCACCATTCCTAGAGTCAGGAAGACCCAAGTTCAAATCTGGCCTCAGATCCTTACTGGTAGTTTGACTCTGGGCAAGTCACTTATACTAAATTGCCTCTAAAAATGTGGGAAAAAAGAAAATATTCTGGATATTTTAGATTAATATAAGCTCTACATGAGTCAACTAAAGTGTCGATTCAGATCATGAGTGTTCTACTGTTGTTTCTTTTCCATTGTTTTCTTGTTTTTTGTTTGTTTTGCCCTGTATAATGCTATGCATGAGCAGCTTCCCAAAAGAAGGCTACTGTGAACAGCTTTTAAGGTTCTGATTACACAGTATAGTGAACACTGCATTTATTCCATTACAAATCACAGCAAATATACATAACAAATGACAATATAATATTCACAACATTGCATTTTATCACAGAAAATCACAATATAGTGTTCACAACAGCTTAAAATTAAAATGGCCACATAGTTTTCACCAAAGTTGTCACAATATTTGGAACAAGGAACAAAAGAATAATCATCTGGAGTCCTAAGGAGGTTTGCCTCCTCACTCAGTCATTAGTCATTGTGTAATATAATAATTGATTTTATGATCATAGGGCAATTATAGATTAACTTAATCAGTCATTTAATTAGCAATCAGTAACTAAGTATAGTTAATCACTAAAACAATCATTAGAAAATTACACAAACCCTCAACCCCTTGGTGTCTAGTAAACTTCAATTTCATCATGCCTTTAATATCCAAAGAGAGGACTTTTCTTCATCTTGACTCATGGTGGTGTCTCAGATTCCCTGGATGCCCTTCCATGGTTCCAGCTCCTACCTGATTACACCAAACAGTCACCTGGATTCAGAGGCAGACAGCTCCCAGGTTCTCATCCAGTCCTCTGAGGAGTTCTTGGTACACACTGAAATTCACAAGGTCCAGCACATCTCAAAACTTTCACTACTTCCGTTGCTGGGAATTCAAGGATCAACCAAGCCACAAACAAACCATGCTTCTTCAGTCCTCCAGCAGTTCAGCTGGCCCTGGGACCCACAAGAAATCTCAGCTTTCCAGGTGGCCTTCTCAGACTTCCAAGTGGACTTCCAGGCAGCCTCCTTGGTAGCAACTTCAGCCTTCACCAGATTCTGGTCTCATAGAAAACTCCAACTCAGTTTTTAGTCCAGCAGCCCAGTTTCCAGATGCTGTGAAAATTCTGCTCCCTCCACCAGGAGCCACATTCTTGATTCTGACTGTCTCTCCTCTGGAGCTCTTCTTAAACACACACACACACACACACACACACACACACACATGCACATGCACACACACACGTACACACACACGCATGCGCACACACACACACAGGCACGCAGGCACATTGGCTTCCTTTCTCAGGCAACCCCTTCCTGTTATGTCAGCAACAAGAAACAGAGTTCACACCTTCTGTTTCTTTCATAGAAGTACTTAGCTCTTAGTTACAAAGGGCTAAGTACCTGCTAAATTAATTACCATTACACCCTGGAGTACAATTCTGAGCATTACATGTTAAGAAGAACACTAATAAGCTGGAGAGTATTCAGGAATGGGCAACCAAGGTGGTAAAATACCTTAGCTTCTCATATGAAGATCAATTGCAGGATTTGACTTTTTTTCCTGCTTGGCCAAACTAGAAGTAGGCAGAAGTTCTCCATAGGCATCTTTATGCTACATGTAAAGAAAAACTTCCTAATAATTAAAGCTATCCAAGAGTGAGATAGATTGTTTTGGTATACTGTGGGTTGCTATTAACTAAAGATTTTTAAGAAATCTCTAAAGTATGAAGATATGCAAAGCCTCTCTCTTTGATTTTATTTCTTTGTCAGATATGATATAGAAGAGATTTTTTTAGGTACAGCTTGGTACAATGTGTTACTAATGTCCCTTCTGACTCTGAAAGTATGTTTTTGTGGCCGTAAGTGATTGGCATTAGCTGGTAGGAACAAGGGCTTAATGAGATGAAGTTAGTGATACTGGTTAAGGGGGGAAAGTATTAAAAATATATATGATGGTAGCAATAGGAAAAAGACCAAAGAGGAGCTTCATGAATTGCATAACAATGAAGGCTTATGGAAAGAAGGAACACAGAACTACTCAATTTTCACCTTATCCTCCTCCCCCCTTTTTTCCCTAACCAAATGATTGATCTTAAGATACAAATGTTTAGGTAAAAAAAGAGATTTATAGTGGACCCCAATTCAAAATAAATGAGAAGTTGATGTTTGAGTGTTTTACTTTCTATAATATGTTCAAATTACCAGCATACAGAAAGGAACTGGGGGGGGGGAGTTAGAAAACCACATGGTAACAATATCAATGTCCTATTCTATTTTATGTACTTTGCTAAACATTTCCTAATTATATTTTTTCTAGGTCAAGCTGCATTACATTGTGTTTCAGGAGGCATACAGCCAGTGTTTTATATTTCTGTTTTAAAGCATTGAAATGGAATATGCATAAGTATACAAATCACAAGCCAGTGTGCTCAACTTCAATAATTAGAAAAAAAAATTCTAGAATATATTGTCCAAAGTTCACTTGTGAACATTCAGAAGGAGAAACAACTATCATCATAAAATTCATTTTGGGTTTATCACCAACATATACTTCCATATGTGAGGGAAGATGGAAACTGTAAGCAATAAAATAAAATGAATATGGAACCTCAGATTGGAAGATGATCATGAAGGAATTTAAATACCAAACAAATGTTTGTATTTTATCATAAAAGAAGTAGCAAGCTCAGAAATTTCTTGAGCAAAGGAATAATAAGGTCATTGTATCAGTAAATTGACAAATATTTACTAAGCTTGTAGCAGACATTGAAGATACTAGGGCAAAACCAGTATTTACCCTTTTTTCTATCAGAGCAGAATATTTACCTTAGTATACCAATATAGGCAAAATAAATAGAAGGTAATTTTGTAGTAAGGCAGAAGATGTAGAGGTTCAAGAAAGATTTTATGTAGAAAGTAGTTCTTTTAACTGAATCTTAAAGGAAATTTAAAGAAAAAATTAAAATTAAAAATTTTAATGAGTGGAAGTAAAGAAGGAATACATTTCTGGCATGGGAAACAGCCAACAAAAGAGTTTAGAGATGGTAGGCAGAGTGTCATGTGTGAGGAACAGCAAATAGGTCCTCATGGCTTTAAAGTGGGCAATGCATACATTTATTTCCTAAAATTATAATGATTATTAGAATTAGTCAATGGATGTAAATAAAAATTGGGGGCAGAGAAGTTCTTCAAATTTCCATTACCATTACACAGTCCCAGGGTGAAATGGAATGTTTCTTATCAGTCACAAGGGAGTAGGGGAGTTGGTTGCCATTCTAAGGCACTGAAGAGCACCAACACTTGTGACTACAGAGAAAAAGGGGATCTGGTAACAATTTCAGGGCCAATAGAAGTGTTGGAGCTTGCAGCTTCAAGGAACCAGGGATTCTTCTTGGGTAAAGCACAGAATACAGAGCAGGATAACAGTAACCACACATTTCCATGGATCATACTTCTTTGGAAGCACTGAACACTTATACACTGTCAAAGCTCATTCTAAAAACAGCAGCAGAAAAAAAATCTGAAGCTTGGGAAAGTGTTGCCTCAAACCCAGGTGAGCAAAGACCAATTTTAATATAACATTCAGTCAAGAAATAGTAAAATTGAACACACACACAAAAAGAACTTGACCCTAAAAAGGTACTACAATGGCAGGGAAGACCAAGGCACAAACTCAGAAGAACAAACAGATGTGAAAAGAGTTATGTGCAAAGCCTCCAAGAAATATGCTAACTGGATCTAAGTACCAAAAAATTACTGTAATATTCAAAGCAATAGAAAAAGAATGGTCAAGAAAAACTGGAAAAAGAATTAACAACTGGGTAAAAGAGATATAAAAACAAAAATGAAGGAAACAAGGTCTTGAAAATAAAAATTGGCCAAATGGAAAAAGAGGTACAGAAGATCACTGAAGAAAATAATTCCTCAAAAATTAGACTTGTGTAAATTTGAGATAATGAATCCAAGAGACATCAAGAAATAATAAAATAACTTCAAAAGAATGAAAAATAGAAGAAAATGAGAAATATCTCATTGACAAAAAAATCTGACCTAGAAATAGATCAAGAGAAAATTTAAGAATTTTTAGATCATCAAAAAGCTATGATAAAAGTGCCAACATATAGTATTTGTTAATTATAAAGGAAAGCCAATGTGTTATATTAGATCCAGAGGGTAAAAATATAAATTGAATGAATCCACCAATCACTTCCTGAAAGAGATTCCAAAATGAAAACTCCTAGGAATATTATGGTCAAATTCAAGAGCTCTGAGGTTGAAGAAATAAAATATTGCAAGCAGCCAGAAAGAAGCCATTCAAATATTGTGGAACTAAGGAACACACAAATATTTACAGCTCACACCATAAAGCCATGGAAAGCCAAGAATATTATATTCCAGAAGGCAAAAGAGCTAGGATTACAACAAAGAGTGGTGTTCAAAGGGAAAAAAAAGAAGTATAATCCTCTAGGGGAAAAGATGGATATTTAATGAAATCAAAGATTTTATTTAATGAAATAAAAAGGCCAGAACTTAATAGAAAATTTTGCATTCAGACACAAAACTTGAGAGAAGAATATAAAGGTAAATATAAAGGCAAAGACTGAAAAGAAACAGAAAAAGGAAATTATGAGACTCCATGTAGTTAAACTGTTTACATTGCTATTTGGGAAAATGATCCATGTAAGTTTTGAGAACATCATCATTATTTGTGCAATTAAAAGAGATCTACATTGACAGAAGACAAGAATGTGAGTCATTTATGTTGATATCTCACCATAAATGAAGTGTAAAGAAAGAAGAGTGCACTGGGACATGGGGGAAGGGAGAGGTAGAACGGAGAATTTTTTTTCTGACATAAAAGAGGTATACCACAGCTCTCATAGTGGGAGAAATGGGTGTGTGTGGGCAATGCTTGAACCTCACTCATAGGAACTGGGTTATAAAAGGGACATACACACATAAGTACAAATATTATCTATATCTACATATCTGTGCATTCACACACATATACTCAGTGGGTGTAGAAATCTGTCCTATGCAACAGGGAAATAGAAGAGGAAGAGGATAAGAGATATGGGGCTAAGGAAGATGGATTAAAAAGAGAGAGGAGACAAAGGAGGTGATGGTCAAGAGAAAAACAGACTTTTGAGGAAGGACAGGATAAAAAAAGAAAGCGAGATAACTAGAAGAATATAGGATAGAAGAAAATACACAGTAATCAGTAAGTGTGAATGCAAATGTGATGAACTTATTTGTAAAATATAAGTGGAGAACAGAATAGATTAGAAAACTGAATAAAAAATATATTGTTTTCAAGAAACACACAAAAGGGAGACACATGAAGAGTTAAAATAAAGGGCTAGAGAAAAATCTATTATGCTTCAACTGAAGTAAAAAAGGCAGCAGTAACAGTCACTATCTGAGACAAAGATAAAGCAAAAATAGACCTAAAAAAGAACTTACATTTTGTAAAAGGTACATGAAATAACATAAACATATAGCAAGATTCTCTTATGAAGGTTTCTATTTCTTAATTATATAGGGAATTGAGTTAAATTTATGAACTTAAAAGCCATTGCCCAATTGATGAATGTTCAAAGACATGAAAAGGAAGTTTTCAGAAGGAGAAATAGAAGCTAGGTATATTCATATAAAAATGTTCTATTAGAGAAATGCAAATTAAAACAGCTCTGAGATGCCCTTTCACATCTAGCAGAAATGATAAGTGCTGGAAGGGAAGAGGGAAAATAGGTACATTAATAAAGTGTTTATTAATGTCATAAACTTGTCTAACCATTCTGGAGAATAATCTAGAACTATGCCCAAAGGGCTTAAAACTGTGTACCAACAGTAACATCACTTGGTCTATACCACAGAGAAATTAAATGAAAAACAAAAGGGCCTATACATACAAAATATTACAGCATTCTTTTTGTGGTAGCAAAGAATTGGAAATTTAGGAGATGCTCATCAACTTGGGGAATGGCTGAACAAGTTGTGGCACATGATTAGAATGGAGTACTATTATGCTGAAAGCAATGACAAGGGGATGATTTCAAAAAAACAAAAGCAAAACAAGACACGGCAAATAACTGTATGAATTTATGTAAGATGAAATAAGAAGAATCGGGAGATCATTGTGCACAGTACCAGAAATGTGGTAATGATGAACAATTGGGAAAGATTTCATCACTTAGATTGATACTATCATCTAAGACAGTCCTAAAGGACTCATGATGAAAAAATGCCCTCTACCTCCAGAGAAGAACTGATGAACTCTGAGTATAAACTGAAGCATGATTTTCTCTCATTGTTTGTTTTGCATTTTTATGGTTAATATAATAAGTTTTGCATGATAAAAAAGAGAAAAGAATACAAGGATTCCCTAATGTGCAGTGTTTTTGTTCCTCCAAACCAAAAATCTTACTGTAAGAATGGCACAAAAGGACATTGTGAAAGACAAGCTCTTCTTAAGCTCACTTGTTAAAAAATTTCCTTTCATGGATGGAATTGTTGTGAGGCAGATTGGAATGCCATGTGGTTAACTATTAAAACATTTGTATTCTTTCAGAGTTTGTTAAGATAAATTTGATGGTTTTAAATCTTTATATAATATATATACAAATATATTTATATATTTTATATGTATTATATATTATGATAAATATGTATGTGTGTTTATATATACAGGCTTTTTAAAGTGAAAGCAATTAACATGTGGTTGCTAAAGTAACAGAACTCTACCTGTGCATTTCTCTGATGGTAAAGCCGTTATCTGGCTACAGTCAAAGGAGAGGCACTATGTTCCAATGAATAGAGAAGCTGGCTTGAAGACCTGAGTTTTAGTTATCATTATTCTGGTTACTTCATCATTTTACCTCTATAAGCCTTAGTTTCCTCATCTGGATGAAGATAAAAATATTTCTACTTCCAAACTCACAGGGTTGTCATAAGGCAATTGTACGTATGTCATAAGGCAGACTTAAAGTATGAAACATACTTTAACGACTGAGAAGCTAGAAATATTCTGTTATTAATCAAAAACTGGGAAAGCTCTGGCTTCTAGCCTTAAAGATAAGAAATTGGAAGCTAGTATGGCAGAAACTAGGCAAAGAACAATTATCTTATACCATATACCAAGATGAAATATAAATGGGTACAGAATTTATATGTAAAGGGTGATACTGTAAGCAAATAAGTAGGGCAAAGAGTAGTTTACCTGTTAGATCTCTGGAGAACAGGATAATTTTTGACCAAATAAGAGACAGAAAACATGAAATGTAAAATGGATAATTGAATTACATTAAATTAAAAAGGTTTTGCATGAACAAAGTCAAAGTAACCAAGTTTAGAAGGAAAACAGAAAGGTGGGAAACAGTTTATAGCTAGTGTATCCAATAAAGACCTCATTTCTAAAATATATGGGGAATTGAATCAAATTTGTAAGAATATAAGTCATTCCCCAGTTGATCAATGGTCAAAGGATATGAACAGGCAGTTTTCAGAGGAAGAAATTAATGCTATATATAGTCATATGAAAAAATACTTCAAATCACTATTGATTAGAGAAATGCAAATTAGAACAACTCTGAGTTACCACATCATACCTATCAGATTGGCTAATATGAAAAAGCAGGAAAATGGTAAATATTGTAGAAGATGTGAGAAAACTGGAACACTAATGATTGTTGGTATAGTTGTGAACTGACTCAATCATCCTGGAAAACACTTTGGAAATATTCCCAAATGGCTATAAAACTATGCATATCCTTTGACCCAGTTCTGTATCCCAAAGATACCATATAAGTGGGAAAATGACCTACATGTATAAAAATATTTATAGTAGCTTTTTTAGTGGTGGCAAAGTATTGGAAATTGAGAGGATGCCCATCATTTGGGGAATAGCTGAACACGTTGTGGTATATGAATATAAAGGAATATTGCTGTTACACAAAAAAATGATGAGCAGGTGGACTTCAGAAAAACCTGGAAGGACTTCCATGAACTGATGCTGAGTGAAGTGCACAAAACCAGGAGAACATTGTACATAGTAATACTAAAATTGTATGATGACCAACTTTGATAGACTTAGCTCTTCTAAGCAATGCAAAGATGCAGAGATCTAAGAAAATTGCCAAAAACTCATGGTCTAAAATGCTATCCACATCCAGAGGAACAACCATGGAGTCTGGATGCAGATCAAAGCATACTGTTTCTCTCTCTCTCTCTCTCTCTCTCTCTCTCTCTCTCTCTCTCTCTCTCTCTCTCTCTCTCTCTCTCTC
>JAQQSW010022626.1:0-10424 GCA_028646575.1 Pseudocheirus occidentalis
GCTCTTCCTCTCCCCAGTTAGCAAAATCCACCAACCTTTCTCTTAGCCTTTTTTTCCTTCTGGCCTGATAGATGTGGTAGTTGTGCCTCCAGTGCAGCTGATCAGCTCTCCTATAGACGCGGCTCCGGGCCCAATGCCCTAGGGCTTGACCCGGCAGGGGTTTCGGCCGTGGGTCCCAGACTGCTGCAAAGAGCCCCACCTGCCGCGCTGTCTGTAGCAACAGATGTGCTTTCTGTCTTGTGGAGAGTTTTGGAGCTTGAAAATCTGTTTAGCATCATTTTATGAGTTTTTTAGTGTGTTTGTGTGGGAGCTGTGGTGCTTTGCTGCTTCTATGCCGCCATCTTGGCTCCCTCCATAAACTTTCATAAACAAAGTACATTTGTTTGGTCAATCACAGAGCACAAAAAGGCCAAAGATTTCCCACCCCTGGACACTACTGAATTACAATACTATCCATTAACACCAAGCACTTTCTCAAAAGGGAGGAGCAGAGCACAAAAGGCCATCCACCCTTAAGCCATAAAAAGATCAAGATAACATCTCAGCATTGAAAACCCAAGGAAAGACCCTTCTTTCTTCTTCACTCAAGGCAAGCCCTTGGCAATCTCAGTTACTGGGGAGACAAGTCTCAACAAAGTCATAGCCAGTGTCCTCATCAAGTCACTCTCTGCCAGTAGAACAGTCCCAGAACCCCAGAAAACATCAGCAAGGCCCCCTTCCAGGATATCTGTGAAGGTACCACAAGAAAATACTCCTTCAGGGTTTCTGAACCAATAGCCAGGTTCCAGAACCTCTATAACAGCAGCACTCTCCCTCACCATCAGGTGAATCTGACAAAACAACATCAAAATAGACAGACAAAACACCAGCATCACAGCCATGCCTCCTCAGTTCTTGGCAGTTCCAAGTGGCAGTTCTCAAAAGTCCTGGGCAGCTCCAATGGGCTCTTAGCAGTCTTTCTCTCAGCAAATCAGGCTCCAATATACTGGATACTGATCTCCCAAAAGTCCTTCTGGCCTTCTCTTGGCTTGGGCCTCTCTCCCAATTCACAGCTCCTCCCAGTTCATCCCTCTCTCTTTTCATGTCAACAAGTCCATCCCACAAGTGGGATTTATAAGCTCTGGGTTTTAACATGCAACCCCCTAACCAAGCCAATACAGGGGCATCTCCAGATTCCATTACCAATATCACATTGGTTCTAATTCTGACTCTGGCACTTAGTATCTGTATAATCTTTGATCAATCATTTATTCACATTGGACCTGGGTTTCTTCAGCAGAAAAAAGGATGGTATTTACTGGGTGACTTTCAAAGTTTCTGCTGTCTCTAACTCTATGAAAGTATGATCATGAAGGAAGCAATGATTATTTATATCATTTCTATATTATTTTGATTTTTTGTTTAACATTTGTATGGCACAGTGGATAGAGACCTGACCTTGGAAACAGGAAATAGGTTCAAATGTTGCCACACACATTCTGGCAGTGTGACCTTGAGTCAGTAGCTCAACTTATTAATGCTCTAATAAACAGTCTACGATTATAAATCACGGAGAAGATACCTATCTGCTTTGTTGAATGTTTGTTCACTTGAGTTCTTTGTATCAATGAAAGTATAGGTTAAGTTCCTCTTCCTATAAAAGTATAATAAATTTGTAATTTTATTTGCATAAGATACTAAACAAGAAGAGTGTTTCTAGAGATTACGTTATGAAAAGTGGGGTGAAAGCACGATCTTGTCGTTATTTTTATAAAGGTGGGAGGGGCTTAGCTACATCAAGTTTGGAAATTACTGCCTTTTGTAGAGTCACGTCGCCAACTCACCCTTTTGTTTCAAATTTTGTTCAGTCATTTTCAGCCACGTCTGACTCTTTGTGACCCTATTTGTGGTTTTCTTGGCAAAGATACTGGAGTGGTTTGCTACTTCCTTCTCCAGCTCGTTTTACAGATAAGGAAACTAAGACAAACAAGGTTAAGGGACTTATCCAGGGTCACACACTTAGTAAATGAGACCAGATTTAAACTTAGGAACAAACATGATTCTTTCTGAATCCAGGCCTGGTGCTTTTCTACTGAGACACTCAGCTATCTCTTATTTCAAATTACAGCCTTTTCTTTTTTCTGGTATGTGCCTATTCTCAAAACTTCTAGGGCTTTGATCTCCTCCTGATAGAGTCCTATTCATATTTTATTTCAGCTCAGAAAAAAATGCGAATGCTTAAGAAAAATAAACAGTACAGCTAACTTTCAGCAATAATACCTTTTCTCTTTGATGGCTAGTTATCAGTCTCATTCCTTAATATGAAAACTACTGACTTATAATTCTTGTGTCAATTAATTTGCTTTCTGTATTGGTCTTTCAAAAGGAAAATTGCAATATCCACACTCTGTATATATTCTTGTGCATTTTCTCTACCACATTGTTTAATTGTCATTGTCTACCACCCTTACCCTCTGCTAGGTACTAAAGTAAGTAAAGTATTATTTTTAGTTTTGCATGTCCAATATCATGCCGCTATAGCAAATGGTCACGTCTGTTAGAGACACCCACACAAAACGTAATAAAATTACTAAATGTATTAGGTGCATATGGATATTCAGAAAACTCTCTGGATTGTATCAGTCATTATATCGATTTAAAATTGCCTTAAACAGTTACTTAAACAGTTGAAGCAAAAGCAGCAAAGAGACATTTTTTTCATGAAGAAAAAAATCACAATTGCATTTAAATGGCTATTGTTCCTTTGTGGAGAGGATGAATTTGAGGTTAATGTGACATTATCTCTTAAATACTATAAAACCTCTTGGCCTTGAAAGGTATGTAAACATGTTGCCTGCTTTGGGTTACCTTAGTAACTAATAGAACAAGGCCTTGTGAGTATTTAGTGACCAGGAAAGTAGAAAGCCATTTAGATGTTTTAAGTGGAACAAAGTAATTTTCCTGTTACATTAAATCCATTTATATGTGGAGAAGATTGATTGATTGATCAGTAGATAGACCATCTTTCCTTAACACCTAGAACAAAAAAAAATCAATAATAAAGTTGATGGAAAAAAAAGTAAATGTGAAGAACAGCTGAATGATCCTTCAGAGTATAAATTACTATAGAAATTTATAACAATTATAGTTCAAATATTTACAAAATACATGCAAAAAAATCTTGGCTATGACTTTAAAGTGGAGAATACAGAGTAAGTGTTCTAAACTAGTGAATCAAACATCGGATATAATCTTTTATTTGTAAGGTATTAGGGTGAATTAAGGCCCCTTTGAACTCTGATTCTAAAATTTGTTGAAAGCCTCCAACTTTATGTATGCTATACATAAAGATTGAATCTAAAATTTGATTTTCGTGTGTGTCTCACAATTTCCGCACATCTGTTTGGACTACATAGATGATTTGTAAAATTTGTTTATTAAGACAGACCAATCATCTAAATGAACATTTGTTGATCTATTGGTTTCTGTCATTTATATTGACCCAAATTGATTCCTTTGCTTTCTCACATTCATTATTAAGCCTTCATGTTGTCGCACATCATTAATTTCTTGAATCATTTTACTATAGTATCAATCTAAACAATAATATTACCTATTTATTCATTTTACATGAATCCATTCTACTTTAGGTATCATGACTAATAGAAGATTTTTTTTACACTGCCGAGATAGAGAATTTATTTAGCATTTCACATATAATAGAGCATTTTTATCAGTTATATCTAAAGCACTAACAAAGCTCTAGCTATTAGGATGTAGCATATTATTTAAAACAACACTTGTGGAAGTTTTGAAATTTGGTTTCAATAGCATTTATCCTTTAATAAATAAGTCATGCCACCAAATTAATTATTTTGCATCAACAACAAAAACAATTACAAACTAGAGAACAAACAATACCAACACCATATGCCATAAACAGAACACAAGAGACAGGAAATGATTAAGAAGTGGTTATTAGAGTGAACATTATTAGCCTCTTTATAGATAATCTAGAGGTCTCAAGATATTCAATCCCAGTGCTCTGTTTTCAAAGTTAGAGGCAATAGTTACGAAAGCAATTGAAGACTCTAGCACTGAACATCACTGAGGTGGAGATGTTGAGTTGTGTCAATCCATTACATCCTCAAAAGGACCATCACAGAGTAACAGGTATAAAAAAAAAATCCGTGCTGCAATTGTTGTGCATCTCTGTGTGCTTTACATTTTATTTTAAATGGTGCTAAATGAAGGAAAAAATGAAGCCAGTAAAATTTCTCTAACTCTGACGTTTTGTAACCACCTACCCCTAACAATCACAAGTTTTTGAGTTTGACATTCAAATATACTTAGTGTTATGAATTCAAAAAGATGTTAAAACAACATTCTGGATCAAATGAACAGAAATATATGCCAACTTCCATATGCCAATTACCCTCCAATTATTCTTTAATCTAGTGTGAAATAGACATTTTGGAGAATAGTATAATTACTGTTACAAAAAATTACTATTCTTTCACTAAGGATAGCAAATCTATAATAAAGGAAACAAAAAATGTGGATACTACACAAGCTCAGGTCATCTAGGATTTTATCATCTTATTGTTTACAAATTACAAAATCAAGTATTACATGACTATATGACTGATTTATATAATTCAGCATAATTACATACAATCCCTAGGGAAATTCCATCACATACAGTAATTAAGTATATTTGCAGTTTTTTTTATAACTGGCAGTCCTTACCAGAAAAGGAAAAAAAATAAGTATATCAAAATATCAATAATAAGGAATTACTTCAAAGAGTAGAAGGGATGGCATTCAAGTTTGGCAACAAAATAAATACAAAGGAAAAATAAACCTTCCAGAAGTAAAATAAATCAATGTACCATAGGAATCATAAGCTTAGAAAGAGACTATACCATTATAGTTTCTCAGGTCATTCAACTGAATTTTTTCCAGAAAATTCTCGTTTTTTCATAACGCTCATCTCAATTAAACATTCTAAAATGCAGTCTGTTTGATCTTTAAATAGTGCTTCCCTGGAAAGGGAAGATTGGAGAGGGCGGAAACAACCAACAACAGGTTAAATCCATTCACTACATTTTAATTTGAAAAAGAAAGTTAACCCCACAAACTATTTTTTGAATGAATACATCAAGCTAAATAAACACACATTTGGTGGAAACTCATAGCCAAGGCCATTCTATCAATGTGCTCAGGTCTTGCTTGTAGCATCTGGCAGTGGGTAGCAGAACCAAAGGCAAGGATCTCCCTGGGTGTCCTGTGTCTGTTCTGTCAGGGATTTTGTGGCACTGGCATTAGCAGTGGAATTCAAGACTTCTCCAAAGTCACCTCCAGCAGCCTTATTTCCCCCAACTTTAGACTTTGAGTTTTCAACTTTTTCTTCAAATGATTTGAAAGAAGGTGAGGTTTGTTTATATCTTCAAGCTTTTTGGTGATGACAGACCCAACAGAAGAAAAAGCAGCTGAGGCCTTCTGTCCAGCCTGAGACAAAGTTTCTGAAGTCTTCTTGTATGCAGATGTGGCTGTTACATCTTGCCAGCCTCTGGCAATGTTCTGCCTTAGTTCCTGTAGTGAATTGATACCAAGTTTCCTCTTGATCTCAGCTAAATGCTTCTCCTTGGCTGCTAACACTTGAAATAGGGTCTGTATTTCCTCTTCTACCTTGGCAAGTACCTTTCTTAATTCTTCCTGCTGTTCCTCTGACAGGGTCTCTGTAGTACTGATTGTAGCAGCAGCATCTACCCCTTCTTTGGGTATTTGATCCATTTTCAGTAGACCTGGTTCCCCGCTGTCCATGTTCGCTCGCAGCTCCCTGGTTCCCAGGGTGGCTGGAGTGGCCGCGGGAATGGCTGGCACTGCAGCTGCCTGGGCTGGAGCTGGGGTTGGGGCCGCCAAGAGTGCTCCTGCAACCATTGCGGCCTCTGGAAGGTCCCCACAACTAATAGAAGATTTTAAGGAAAAAAAACTACAGAATAATTCTTAGTTTAATTGAATAGACTTAGAAAAAAAAATCTCAATCCTAAAAAAAAAAAATTCACCATTTTGATTTTATAATTGAGGAAACTGAGCTTCAGAGTGGTCAAAGGGCCTGCCCAAGTCAACATGAGTAGTAAATAGCATAGCTATTAATAGAACACAGGTCTTCTACTTGCAAATTCAGGGCCCCTTCCTTTACACCACTCCCTCCCTAATACATAATCTTTGATCCAGTGACACTGGTCTTTCTGTTCTAAGAAAAAGACATCCCATTTCTTGACTCTGGGCATTTTCTCTGGTTATCTCCCAGGTTTAGATTGCCCTCCTTTCTCGTCTCTACCTCCTTGCCTTTCTGGCTTCCATCAAGTCTCAACTAAACCCTCATCTTCTATAGGAAACCTTTCGCAACCCCTCTTAATATAGCATCTTCTCTGTTCTTTCCCATTTATCCCATATAGTTCCTGTTTGTACATAAAGGCACTAGTACAGTTAAACAAAGGAGAGAAGGAACTTCTTGCAACTCTTTATGAACTTTTAATTTGGAAGACTATTTAATAACCATGAAAATCTGGATACAACATTTTGACAAAGCTGCACCTTATGCCTAGTTGATTATAGAGGAAATACTGTGTACTTTTCATTTCACTTTAAGACTGAATATCAATTGTATGCTGAAATATAAAATTATATTGATTTAGTTTTACTTTCTGTATGGAAAATTTAGAAAAGAATATGAACAAAAACTACACAAAATGGCCAGGCATAGATGAGTTGTTATCTGCATGGTGGAAGAGAGTGTCAATATCAATGAGATTACCTACCCACTGGATTATTGATTTATTCATGCGTTAGTCTCATATTCATGAGAAAAATGCACAAAGGACAGGGAAGTAAGATGTTTTTGGAGTAGACTGAGTTTCAAATTATTATAGGACATAGATACTATCAGACCCCAAAATCTTAGTGTAGTAGCCTATGTATTATATATGTTAGAAATATATATGTATATATATACACACACATACATACACATATATGCATACCTATACTTATATACAGAATATATACATGCATTTTAGACAATCCATTCTTGAAGCAAATTTCATTACATTTTTCTTTTTAACTATTTAAAACAAAACCAAACTTCTTTATTTATCTGTTTCTAGCCTCAAAATATCACATCCTCCTGTTTCTTCTAAGAGATCACCCAGTAAATATATCATTTCCTTTGTGTTCCATCTCTGGTTCTTCTCAGTGCTTTGTAGCCTGACTTTTGGCCCAATAGCTCAGTTGAACTTTGTTTGTTCAAAATTACCAGTGATCTTTTAGGTCTTAAATCCTATAACTTTTTTTCAGCCTTCCTTCTTGACCTCTCTGTAGCCCATAGCCTTTTATACTATTGACTTCCTCTTGCATCTTCCCTTTAATTTTCACTTCATGGCTTCCATAACAGTGATATCTACCTCGTGGATCTTATCTCACCTCTACTTCTCAATCTCTTTTGCTGGATTTATCTCCTTAGAAGACACTTTGAGAATGAATGTTACCAGAACTTTGACCTGAGCTCTTTTAGACTCCCATAGACTCAAGAATATAGATGACTCTCAAGTCTCTATTACTAGCCCTAATCTCTCTCCTGAACTTCCATTAAACATTGTCAACTATTTGTTAGCGAGCTCCATCTGAATGTCAGCAGCATCTTAAACTAAACATTCCAAAAACTGAATGCATTATCTTTTCCCCTAAATGTCTCTCACCTTCCCATTTCTCAGCAATTATCAAATATGGTTTATTTTCTCCCTCATTCATTGCTTGAATACATTCCCTTTTCTCTATGCTTATAAACATTATCAAGTACAGACCTTCATCATCTCTTACCCAAGGACTTATTGTAATAGCCTTTTAATTTACTTTATTGCTTTCAATTTCTTCCTCCTCTGCTCTATCCTCATTAAAACTACCAAAATAATCTTCCTAAGGCACAGGTCTGATCATGTCACTCTCTTCTAAAATCTTCATTGATTGACCTTTGTTTGGAAGATAAAAACTCCACAGGTTGACATTTTAAGCTCTCCCCATTCTGATTCCCAGTTACATTTCCAGCCCTCCTGTAAACTACTACTTTTTTGACTACTCTACTCAGTCCAAGTGTACTACTATCAGTTCGTTCAATTCAATATTTCATGTCTCCTTATTACCCCTTCAGTGAACCACTCTCTGTTTCTGGAATAAATTCCAGTTATTTTTGAATTTCAGAAACCTGTCTTTCTTTTAGGACTGAACTTGTATTTCCTGATCCATGAATTCTTTGGTTCCTACTGCTATCTCACTATTTAAATTTTCTTGTAACATGATTATTGCTATGCATGTTGTATCTGTCCCACAGAAAATAAACTCCTAAATGGTGAAAAATATTTTATCATTGTATTTGTATCCCTAGCGTTTAGCACAGTGCCTTATACATAGGAAATGCAAAGCTAAATGTTTGTGGAAATAATTTTATAAATAAATATTATATGATGTCATATATCTATATATATATATCTATATCTTAATTTTCCTGTATGAAATTAGTCAAATAAACTTTATCTTTTTCCCTCAAGCCACTGACAAAACCCTTTACCTTCTTCCCTTGAGCAGAGGAAGTTCCTTGCCAAACACTTCAATGAGAAAACTGAGGTCACCAGTCAGGGTCGTTTTCCCATCTCTACATTCTAAATCATCTCAACACTATCCCTCATTCTCCTTCTTTGCCGAAGTCTCTGGAGGCAACTCTTATCTTCCTACCTTAATCTTTAACTACAACCAGGATCCTTTAATTTTAACCTCGCCTTAACTCTTCTTGCACATTCCAGCTCTTTCATTTGAGCTCTTGATCATACCTCCTTTGTAGTGTGCTGGACCTGATTCAGACTGGTTTCCTAGTAATTCCAATATTGGAACAAAATGAGAAATTGTAGACCATTAAATTGTCAACAAAAGGTTTATTTAGCTATGGAAGGGAAAAGATATTCACCAATGATATTCAATGTGGACAACATATTGATTCAATTGAACATGTAGTCTAGGCAATGTCCAAGTTATCAATCCACAGTCAGAAACCTTAGAGAGGGTGCTAGAAATTTTCATTTCCTTCTGTATATAGATAACTAGAAATTACTGTCAGTAACCTCACTTCGTCCCCTTAGCCAACCAAGTCTCAAGGAGAGTTTCAATATCTTTTATGGAGAGAGGTACTAACTTAACTTGTATTGGGGTAGGTCTTTATGGAAAAAAAAGCTAGTCTATCCACTGGGCCCTGGGAAAAATCATTCCTTCTCACACTGTCCCCTCCTACTTCAGCTTGCCTTTTGTCCTCTTTTCTCTAATTTTCAATCTCTCCTTTCCCTATAGATTTTTCCAGATCCTCATAAATGTATCTAAATCTACCTCCACCTTAAAAACCACTTTCTTTTTATACTATTATCTTATGGACATCCTCCTGTTCACAATTGCTGTTGTTGTTGTTGTTTTTTGTCCTTTGTTCTGGAATCTAGAAGAGAACCAGTGACACCACATGAGGGTGATGTCTTGACTTGTGTGACAATTTAATTTGAGCAGAGAGTGAGGAAGAGCTGAGCAAAGTCATCAGCCTCACTCCTTCAAAATCATTGAAGTCCAGTGGCAAGTTAAAGGTCAAAATGACTGACTATGGCTCAGGATAAAGTGGGTGGCCTTGGCCTTTCTAAATTAAGGTCTTTCCCAGATCTCAATTTGTCTGAGGCCATGCCCATTCAATCACTAAGGACTGGGTAAGAACTAAAACCAAAGATGGCCCAATTTACTGTCTCAGAGATTTCAGTCTGGGAGGGGAAGACAGTTAGAGTTCCTGGCTAAAACAAAAACAATTGCTATTTATACTCATTCTAAGGCACCAAAACTTTAACAATGACCCCACACAAGCTTGGTCTGGGTCTATTATTGGTCATTCAATGGAAGCCAGAATGATTTTGCATTAAAGATTAGTCAAGCAGCTCTATTTAAAACACAATGGACTTTTTAAAAACCTGTTTTTCAGAACTGTATTTCAAAAAAACAAAAAATGAAGTCTGCTCAGGAAAAAGAAAATTGTCCCAGTTAAAAAAAAAAAGAAACAATAGAAGAAGGAGGAGGAGGAGGAGGAGGAGACAGAAGAAGAGGAGGAGGAAGAGGAAGAAAAGAAAAGAATAGGATTTTCCAACTTCTGTTTGAATTGACAAGTTGGATCCCCAGAGGGCAGCTGCTAGTACTTTCAGATAACATAGCAGACAGTTAATTTAAAACCTTCTCCTAATAACCTGATGCAATGGTAATTAATTTAAATTTGAGGACCCCTTTTTGTTATGTCAAATAAGCAGAAACTTAGCTCTCAGTCAAGCCTCTGTGAAAGAGGCAGAGGATGTGAACTCTGTCTCCTATTG
>JAQQSW010022627.1:0-10423 GCA_028646575.1 Pseudocheirus occidentalis
TGATGTATAGCTTCTAGGCATTATTCAATTGTCTTGGAAGCATTTGGTGTGGGAGTTCTAGGTTCTGAGCTCTCTTCCTCCCATTCCATGCTTTGACCCTTTTTATCCACAAAAAAGGATTCTAGAGTTTTATTGGTGTTTTTATTTTGCTTCCTCTTCATCATGTTGGCCAGTCAATTAATTGGTTAGTTTTTTTATGTCTGTGAAACTCTGCTTCCAAGGGGGGAAGCTCTGTTCCAAATCGCTGGGATTTTCCCAACTGCCAGTGCTATTGTGGGGTGTTGCAATTCCCCCCAGCTTTGGCTTGCTGAAAGTGCACCACAGGACCACCACCCAAGAGCAAGATCTGGATCCAGGGCACTCAATGCAAGAGCACTTGGCCCTGATCAATCGATTTAGCTCCCATGCAGAGTCCACAAGCCAGGGGCTCTAAGGCAGCCTGGTGGGTGCTGCCCCTGTTCCATCAGTTCCCTTCCCCCACTGCTTCCTTGCCCTGGGGGCAGATTGGCCGAACTGCTTAATTCCCCCATATTAATTTTCACAGTTTCACTTTCACTAACTGGGTCTCTGAGGATTTGAAGATCCCTTAGGCAGGTGCTTTAGATTTTCTTTGAAGTAGACTCACGCTGGGGCTTGGGAGAGTCAACTCCTCCAGGCCGCCCTGGGGCCCAGTGTGGCCACAGCTGTGATTTTGGGCTGGCCGGGTCTCTATTCTGTTCTGGTGTAAGCTGCCCCTCTCCCGTCCTGTTCCTCAAGGTGCTGGAGGCAGTAGAACTGCTGCTGACTGGTTGCAGGGCTTGGCTCCCGCTCCTACCCACCGTTCTAGGCCTGGCCGTGGTCTCAGCTTCAGGCTGTTTTGGCCTTTGCTCCCTGCAGCCGCTCTGAGCCCCTGCTGCTGAGCTGCCTTCAGGGAGAGCTGTGTTCTCTGTATTTTTGTGAGTCTGAGAGTCCTAGGCTTTATCTGGGCTCATATTTTATGGGTGTTTAGGGTGGTGGTGTGGGAGCTGTGGGACCTTGCTGCTTCTTTGCTGCCATCTTGGCTCCACCCCCCCCTTTAATTGGGTATCTTAACATACAGGAAAGTAAGGGGTAAGGTAATAAGAGGGGGATGACAGAAGGGAGGGCAGATTGGGAGAGAAAGTAGTTAGAAGTAAACATTTTTCAAAAGGGACAGAGTCAAAGGGGAAAATAGAATAAGTGGGGGTGGGATAGGATGGAGGGAAATATAGTTATTCTTTCACAATATATCCACTATGGGAGTGTTTTGAATAACTACACATGTACAATCTATATTGAATTGCTTATCTTCCCAATGGGGGCAGTTGAGGAGGAAAGAAGGGAAAGAATCCAGAACTCAAAGTTTTGAAAATAAATGTTAAAAACATAGTTTTTACATGCAACCATGAAATAAAATATATAGGCACTAGGGTATAGAAGTCCATCTTACACTATAAGAAAGTTAGGGGTGGTGGGGTAGGATATAAGAAAGAACAGATTGGGGGGAAGGGGTTTTCAGTAGGCATGCCATCTTGGGGTGGGGATAGGGAAGAGACAGGAAGAAAATTTGCAACTCAAATTCTTATGGAAATGAATATTGCAAACTAAAAATAAATTTAAAAAGTGAAGATATAGAGGATTACAAAGGAAATAAATTAATTTTTTTAAAAAGAAATGAGCCAAATTAGTGAATGTTATGATAGGTAACATTTACATAATACTTTAAGGTGTGCTGAAGGAATGTGGTATATTTGATATGTATAAATCCATTATACAGATGAGAAAACAAAGACTCAGAGTGGTTAAATGACAAATGATAGTGAAACAATTAATAAATGTCTGTGGCAGGATTTCAATTTGGCTTTCCCCTGACCCCAAATCCTGTCCTTTCTTCACAACAGAAGCAAGGTAGTATGGATGATATTAGGGCATATAGGTCACAAAGTAGATTGAGAGCCAGGTTTGGAGTCAGTGTCTGAGTTCAAATCTAAAATCAGAAGTTTATTGACTGTGTGACCTTGGGCAAGTCACTTAAGCCTGTTTGCTTCAATTCCTCATCTCTAATATGAGCTGGAGTAGGAAATGCTAGACTATGGTATTTTTGCCAAGAAAACCCTAAACGAGGTCAGGAACAATCAGAGATGATTGAAATGACTGAACAATAACATGCACAATATTTATTGAGTTTTTCTAGTATTATAAACTTGTAGAATATATGCAAGGTGAGCCTTGTTGTCAAAGACTTTGTAAACTATAGCTACTCACTCTCATTTATATAACATCTGACCATTTTCCCTCTGCAGCCCTAATCTTGATTTTCATAATGTCATGAAGGTAACTCAGTATTTTCAAAGTCTGTGTCTTTGGATCATAATTGATGTCAGGTCCCACCAAGCTGCAAATGTTTCTCTAATGGATCTAGCAATAAATCCTACATCTGTTATCTGAGGACCAGTCTAGCTAAGCACAAAAAAGGCTGACCTTCAGAGACCTGGGCTTCTGGTAATGTTTGTTTAATTGTTTATTTTTCCCTTCCCAGATAAAATCACAAAGAATATCTACTAAGGTGTGGAGAAATTCCAATCTGCATCAATGTGGGAATTACCTACATGGTCTAAATCATGAATCTTTGAAATGTTGAATGGTTTCTTGTTTATAAAATACTTTCCTCTTGACAGCTTTGTCAGTCAAGTAGTAAATATTAAAATTCCTACTTTAAAGAAAAAAATTAATGAACACTAGAAGATGAATTGAGTTGACCAGATTGATATAGGTGAAAATGACTGAAATCCTTATCTTGTCATTCCAAGGCCACCAGACCTCACAAGAGAACACAAGATGAACAGAGATTCTATTTTGTTATATACATACATACATGTATGTGTGTATGTATTCCTTTCAAGAGAATGTGAGGAGACATCTATGCTATGAGATATTGAGAGTAGTCCAAGTAGAGTAGACAAATAAGCAAATGGTTTAAATAATCTCCCAGAAGACTATGATAGAAAGATCAATTTTGATGTGGTTGTTTCTTCAAGAAAAAGTCAGTGTTCATTTTGGAGGACCTGGGAGGTTTAAAGGTTTAACACATTTCATAAAACTTGAAATTCTGTAAGTCTTAATGTGGGTAAACTGAAAATTTTAAATCTACCTTCTCACTAGCAATAAAACATTTTCATAGGCTCTTATATGCAGGGATGGAGAAAGGGGAGAAATTGAGAAAGGGAAAAAAGGTCACTATTTTATAAACCAAATGTCAGTCTTGATTTTATCCCTCATTTATCAAATCAAATAATATGTGCAAAATACTATGTAAACTTGAGCTGTTTTCACTAATTAATTCACCAAATATTTATTAATTGCCTATTTTCTCACCTCCTCAGCATTAGGCTTCCCCAGGCTAGTTTCTTGCAATATGAAAATTAAGAGAAGGAATAAAGGTCTATCCTCCAACAACATAAAATAATTATGTTTCTAAAGTGAAACTTTGAATTGTGAGGATATTTGTAGGATTTTTTTTAAGTTGGTGGTTTCTTTATTGATCTTCATCCTCAGAATACTCCCACCCCTCCACCCAAACCCCATGGGAGGGAAAGGATTTTTTTTTACTGAAATAATAGTGGAATTAATGAATTCTTTAACCCTAAAAGTAAAAAAAAATTATGAACTTTAAAAAACATAGACTTCGGAATAACTGTAATCTTACTATAGAAGCTATGCTAATTTAAATCTTAATAAGAAGATATAAAGACAAGGTAGAAGTAACCTTGGAAAAATGAGTGAATTAACTATAAAAAAACATTTATTAAGTATGTATATGTGTAAAGCACTGTGCCAAGTGCTAGGCAAGCAAATAACAAAGTATTTTTTTAAATAAAAGTGTAGTTTCCCCGGTTATTTCTTTGAATTGTTTGTTTAGGGGTTTTGCTTTGTATGAGATCATGATTGCTACACCTACCTTCAGCTTTCAGCTGAAACAAAATATATTCTGTTCCAGCTCCTTATTTTTAATGCTGTGTGTGTCTTTCTGCTTCAATTGTGACTCTTGTAAAGAACATATTGTTGGATTCCTGTTTGTAATCTATTCTACTGTCTGCCTCCCTTTTATCAGTGCATTCATATGATTCACATTCACAATTATGACTACTAACTGCATGTTTCCTGCCATCCTCTTTTCTTCTGGTGGGGAGTTTTCAGGGAGGACTAGCACTTCTTACGTGAAGGCTTCTGTATCAGCAAGCCCCCTAGCATACCCAGGGTGGCTGCCAGCACAGGTTCTTAGATCTTCTTTTCTAAAGGAAAGCAACTGAAAATGGGTAAACAATCTTACTTTAATCAGTCAAACACATATCATTTACATAGTTCAGGGGAAAAAGTCATCACCCTGAACTTCAGAGAATGCAAACACAAGATACAAGCAGACAAAGAAACAGATCAGCAGATGGGCTTCCAACCATTTGACCATAACATCCATACCTCTTCAGTTACCAGAGAGGGAATCACCAACATCTGGGTTTTTCAGAAGGGGAGGGGGGTCAATGGCTTCCCAGCGTCTTGTCTGCCAAAATCACACAACTCTTCTCAAAGTGAGCCCCAGAGCAAAACCTCTCATCAGGGCATATATATAGCCTTCTCCTAGACTGGAGAATGTCACGGCCCTCTTGACCCACTGCCCAATCATGAAGCAACAAGGCGAGGGCATTCCAAAAAAACAAGCTTCCTGCTACAGGCTCCACGTGACCATATTCAGCCTATTAGGGGGCAGAGTATACTTTCAAATCAGTGAAGGTTCTCAGAGCCACTTACACCTATCAAAGGGGCTAGAGGCAGGGAAGATCTTCTGATTTCCACAACAGCTTCTGAGATTCTTTTCAGGTTTGCTCATTCACCTTTGGCGTCCACTTGTCACACAACTCTAACCCATGGCTGCATAAAGCACACACAGTGGCTACAGCTCAGTTATTATTGTTTGTCCTTTGTTCTGGAAAAGGGCCATGCTATTGGGAAGGGGATACCATGACTTGCAGGTTAATTGAATTTAAGTAGAGAGGGTTGTGCTAAGTCACCTGACTCACTTTCCCCTGCAGAGTCATCTGGGTCCAGTGGCAAGATACAGATCAGGACAACTGGAAATGGTCCCAAATATAGTGGGAAACTGACCTTTTTAAGCTGAGATCTTTCCCAAGTCTCAGTTTAACTCTGATGTTGGCACTTGACAAGACCTTTTTAAATCTGCACATTTACCTTTGGTGTCCTCCTATCACTCGGTTCTAACCTATGACTTCATAAAGATATAGCATGCACAATGACTACACCTTGGTAAAACTGTCTTGGAAGATGGGCTAAACCAGGTTGAGGCTAACTGAGTTAGGAGGATGTCTATCCCAATCATGTGAAGACTTTCCCTGGTAGAATGGGCAGATGAGAATCATTTGTTCCAATGACCATGAAGGCAGTTGAAGCAGGTGTTATCAAGCTCTTAGAGACTGGTCGGACAACAAAGACACTAAAATCATCCTCTATTCTGGGTCATCATCAGTTATCCTGAATTTTTTTTTGCCACTGGACTTTAATGACTCTGGAAGAGAGAGTGAGGCTGATGACTTTGTGCAACTCTGTCTCACGTGTCAAGATATGACCACATGATGTCACTGATCCTCTTTTAAAATGAAGGACAACCAACACTTTCTTTTGTTTATCTTTCTCCTTTACCTCATTCCTCCTCAAAAATCTATTTTGTTTGTGACCAATACCTCCCTTAATTCTCCCTCCATTGTGTCACCTCTCTCCCTTTATTTTATCCCTTCCCCTATTATTTCCTTCTTAGGTAAGATATATTTCTGTATTCAACTAAGTGTGTGTATATTCTTCCCTTGCTGCACCAATACTGATGAGAATGAGGTTTATGTGGTCTCTGCCATCTCCCTACCCTAACAACAATGCGATATTCACAATGTCTACAGTGACTACAAATATTCTGGCATAGTTATTAATTGCAAAATGTAACAGACTCTCTACATGGGAGACATACCCAGGACATTTATTCAAATACCAAAAAGCTGAGACCCAAAACCAGAAAGTCAAAGCCATTATAGTCACCAGAGTTGGCACTCAGAATTAATGCAGCAAACACCCACATTCTCAAGCCTTCAAAACAAAGGAGGTTCCCTCAGGTAAAGATCCTCCTCTACTCACTCACAGTAATTTATTTGGCCTCCACATAGTTTGCTCCCAGTAGCTCTGACCTCCCATAGTTCCTGTCCCTGGAAGTCCTCAGCAGAAGTCGTCAGTAGAAGTTCTGACTGGCTCTCAGAAGAAGTTCCTGCTGATGCCACCACTTCTAGTGATTGTGCTTGCTCTAGATGGTCCCTACTCAGCTCTGGCTCCTCCCTGCCCCACACTATCCTGCTATGTCATCAAGTTCAAGGGTCATGGAAGATCTTCAGATCCCATTACTATTACACTACCCCATTTCCCCTTCCACTTGTAATGGCAAGAAAAGAGTACTTAGTGACTTGTTTCAGTTATTTAAGTATTTAACACCTTGATTGAGCCCTGCCTTTTGATTTGAAGGTGGGAGGAACTTGCTGAAGCAACAGGAAGGGTAGGACAGGAAGGAGATCACCATATAAAAGGAGGAACACAAACTGGGATTGAGAAGAACTGAGAACTCTTATGGTGGCCAACACTTTATCTGTCTGTGTTGATGTTACTTTGTCCAATCTGTCTGCTGATACAGCATGTTGTTGTTGTTATAGGAGCCCTGGGACCTTACTGCTGGTTCAGAAGCCCTGAAAGAGGATTTTCTTATTGTATGTTTACAGAAGTCATGGAGGAGGGTTTTACTGATGTTTTCAGAGGTCCTGGGATTATACTGATTTGTGTTGATTTCTCAGACCTTAATTATCTCAGCTTTGCTGAGTAGGTTATTATTGGTTGTAGTCTTAACTCTTTGACTTCCAGAATATTGTTTTAAGCCCTCTCTCTACACCTTTAATGTGGAAATTGCTAAATCTTGTGTGATCTTGACCGTCCCTCCATTATATTTGAATTGTTTCTGGATGCTTGAAATATGTTCTCCTTCATTTGGGAATATTTCAATTTGACTATAATTTTAATTTTAATATTTCTTTCAAGAGTGAATTGTAAATTCTTTCAATTTTTCAATTACTATTTTACCCTCTGGACCTAAGATATCAGAAAAAAAATTCCCTTTTAATTTCTTGAAATATGGTGTCTAGGTCTTTTCCTTATCATGGTTTGCAGGTAATACAATAATTTTTTATTTATCTCTTCTTGTGGAAGGTTTGCAGGTAATACAGTAATTTTTCATTTATCTCTTCTCAGGAGATGACCCCAAAACTGGTGCTGGAGTCACATAAGGGTTTCAGCTCCCTTGTTTTTGTCTTTCACCAGCCCACAGGAAGAAAAAAATGTGACACCCTAGGCAGGGCAACATTGTCCAGGACGAAAGAGAAAATTGAAGACAGGTAGGAGGCCTGCAAGTAGAGGTTGGCCAGGTGGTTGACAGTGGCTTTAGCTTCAGCCTCTGAGGAGTTTTGGTGGATCTGGGAGGTGGAGCTCATGGCAATAACTTGGAAGGTGGAAAAAGGCTGGTCCAGGATGCAAGGTATGGATGGTCCCTGAAGCATGGAGTTGATGGTCCCAGGGAGTGGTAGACTGCAGAAAGGCAAAGGTCAGATGACAGAGTTTCAGTCACTGCTATTCTGGTCTGCCCTCTGGCTTTTACCCAGGAAACAGCTCTTTTCCTGTAGAACTGCAAGATATAACATTTCTTTCTGCCTTAGCACTGTGACCATGGTTCCTCATCCCTTATGACAAGAGCTCCTCTTCACCACTGCACAGCAACCCTGAATTGTGGCCTAGAATTGAGCATGAACAATGGAATTGCAGTTGTCAGGCCCTGAATCCAGTGCCAGTGAAGAATCCCCTGCAGTCTCTTTCTGATTGAATGTCTGATCCCCTTTTGGTCCCCTTAGCTGAGAGGTCCCAAAGCAGCTGCTGTTGCTGCTGTTGTCAGAGCTATCTTCAAGGTCTATTGCTGGTGTTGTGTATTCCAGACTTGTTCCCACTCCAGTGGCACAGACCTCTCCTGCCAATCTTCTAAGTTGTCTTAATCTTGAAAAATGTCTCATCCTGACTTTTGCTAGCTCTGTCACTCCAGAATTTGATTTGAAGTGTTAACTGTAAAGTTGTTTGGAAGGAAATGCTTATAGAGTTCCCCTGGGTTCCTCTCTCTACTTGGCCATCTTGGCTGCCTCAAGAAGGTAATTTTCTAATAAATATAAAATGGAAGATATATTTTGGCAAATCAGCTCTGAGCAGAAACATGGGATTAGTACAAACGTTGGCTAATTGTATAATTCATCACATTTCCTTTTTTCCCTCTGATTTCCTAAATATGTTTGAGTATGTTATGTATGATGACCCACATGCCATTAAAATTATATCATCCAGGAAATATGCAATTAGAAATTTAGGTCAACTATTTATGTGCCAACCAGTTGGTATCCAGAGGTATTCACGGGTACTCCATAAATATAAAAAGTCCAGAAAGGATATCTTTTATCTGAGTGAGTACCATGTCTTTGGAATACCTATGGTTGAAAGTGGATAAAGGTAAGAGAATGAGAAAAGTATGGATGGGTTAATTTTTGTAGTGATGGCAGTAGTACCTACATTAAGAGACTATAGATCCATTGAAGTTAAGTTAAAGAAGGAGCTTCCTTGTGCCTAACAGAGCTTGTTTTGGTGATAATGATTAGGTACAAACTCCAAAACACAATTCAAATTTAACCACCAGAAAGGAGTATAAAAAGGTTTCATTTCCATTATCTAAAGTTTAACTACATTGGCTGTGACTTCTAAAGTGCTTTAGGCACATCAACCCTGACACATTACAAGCAATCCATTTCTCATAATAAATTTTGCTCTCCAAATAGCTCACTAATGTGCTTTGAACAGTTACTTGATCACTGTTTAAGCCATTCTAAGAATGTGAAGTGATTGTCCCTTGCCCCCAACCTGATTAAAGATTTCCTTAGAATTTCCTTAGAAACTGTTGTAATACAGATAGGACCCTCCCCATGTAATACAATAGATTCATGCCAAGCATATTATTTTTGTTGGACTTCATCACTCTCAGATTTGAAACTGATATATTGATAAACCAACATAATAAATTCCTCATAGGTGATATCAATCATGTTTTAAGATTTCATATCTGTGATCAATTAACTTGTTACCACCTGCCATAATCATTTACATGTGCACACACATCTAATAGCAATAATACCAAAATAAAACCATAATATAGTGTGTCTTGTAAAATATATTTTTGTCTTTATCAATTTCTTTGTTTACTTTTGGTTTATAAGAGTCAATTCAACAATCCCTTGAGTTTCAAATTTTTCCCCCACCTTCTTTCTCCCTCCTCCCCCAACCATGTCACATTAGACATTAGTCAGGTTGTAAAGAAGGATTATAACCAATGTAATGAACAATGGGAAAGAGGAAACAAAACCAAACAAGCAAAAGAAAGAGAGCAGGTAGTTTGCTTCAGTCTGCTTTTAAATTCTGTTCTTTCTAGTTCTTTCTTTGAATGTAGACATCTCCTTCCATCATGAGTCTTTGGGAGCTGTTATATAACCTTGCATGGGTACGGAGAGTGCGATCTATCAAAGTCGGTCAGGTAGATTCCCAAATATTTTATAATGTCTACAGTAACTTTAAATGGGATTTCACTTTCTATCTCTTGCTATCAGATTTCATTAGAAATGTATAAGAATGTTACAGCTTTATGGGAGTTTATTTTATGTCCTGCAGCTTTGCCAAATTTATTTATTTTCTCAAGTAGTTTTTTACTTGATTCTCTAGGATTCTTTAAGTATATCATCATATCATTTGCAAAGAGTGATAGCTTAGTCTCTTCTTTGCCTAATTTGATTCTTTTTTCTCCTCTAATTGCTACTGCTAACATCTCTAGTACCCAATTGAATAAGAGGAGTGATAGTGGAGATTCTTTTTCACCCCTAATCTTATTGAAAATGCTTCTAGCACACGGCTTTCGGGGCTGAGCTGTAGTAGCTGCTGGAAGTCTAACTGTGACGCAGCTGCAACCTCCTCCCGCTTCCCCTACGGGGCCTGGCGACCTCCTGCAACTTCCCTCCTTGCTTTTCCCCCAGTGTTGAACACAACCATGTCCTCCAATGAAAATGCTAATTCACCAGCTGCCCGGCTTAATAGGTTTAAGAACAAAGGGAAAGACAGCACAGAAATGAGGCGTCGGCGTATTGAAGTGAATGTAGAACTGAGGAAAGCTAAAAAAGATGACCAGATGCTGAAAAGAAGAAACGTCAGCACTTTTCCTGATGATGCTACTTCTCCACTGCAAGAAAACCGAAAT